>NCKU01005214.1:0-10554 GCA_003675995.1 Dinothrombium tinctorium
CATGAAATGGGTATGGGATTGGAATAAGATGCAACTTAGTAGCGTGGAGTGGGATGGGAGTGGTATTCATTTTTCAGTCCCATGAACAACTCTAAAAACAGCTTTTCTTTCATTTTTGAAACTATCATTTCGAAAATCGCGCTTCAAAATAAGATTTTGGAACTTCACTAATTTAAGGCAGTTAATAGCTTAGGAATTAAGTGTGCAAAACTCGCTTCTTCAACAATTGAGTTGCCCAACATAATCTAAGCTAATCTAAACTAAGCTGAAAAAGCTTAAACTAATTTGAGCAAAGCGTACACAAGATAAACTAACTTAAAAACTGATTGTGGGGTAACTAATTACAAAGCAAGTGACCCGCTCCCCTACAGTCGTGTTAAAAACTTCTCTCATTTAAAGTTAATTGATGTCCTCACGCCATCTACAATTGCAATCAACATTTTATCATTTCATCATCATAAATGTGATTAAAGTTTAATTCTTCTTTCATTTTAAATGAGAACAAATTTTGTTAAAATCTGTACGAATTGTAACTCAAAGTAAAAGTTCGCGTCTCTTTTACGCTTCACTGTTCGAAAGCGAAGCGAATACAAGCGTTGAGAACGGTCCCAAAGCCAGAAAGCGAAATGAATGCGCGAAAAGTGCATTCAAAATGTAAACGAAGCAATGATCGCTGAAAGCGATAAACTGCACACTCGAGTTTCATTCGAACGCCGCATTCTATCGCACCTTTTGCTTCCAAATGCCATTCATTTCTCACGGATGCATCGCAACTCTTCTCTAAACTCGCACTGAATTCATACGCAAATTCGACTCTTCGTTTTGTGAACTTTTTTCGTTTTTCTTTTCTCGTTTCGAGGAAAAAAAACTTCGAAAAAGTTTGCTTTTCACACTTCGATTCGATCGCCGAGTTTCGTGTTGTTCGCAGCGTGAAAGCGATGTGTTCCTCGCTTCGAACTCCAAAACAATCGCAAGTGCTTCAAAACGATGCGAACGAATTAAAGGTAAACATTTCGCTTTTCGCTTTGCTTTTTTTTACAACGTTCACTGCGAAATCGGAAACCGAAAACCATGTTTGCGCAACATTTCGTTAGAAGTTAAGCGAAGAAACGACTGCATTTGCGATAAAAAAAGCTGATTTCATTATGAAATGAATCCAAAAACAGCGAGTTGCAAATCGTATTCGTATTACCATTTGTGTTTTTTTCGCTCGATTTGTGCGCGAATTGCATGTGTTTTGTAATGCATTCGATGCCCACGTATCAAACGAGCGGAAAACCAATAAAAAACAACGACAGCGATAAGCAACAATTCACGCAAACGATGTGTAATAAACATGATTAAACGCGGTTTTTGTGATTCCTTCGCTCACATCGCGAACATTATCGATGTGAATAGTGCTTTGAATTAATGTGCTTCGCGTTTTTGTTTTGTTTTTTTTAGCACAAAGTGAGTGAATTGGAAGAACGCTTTCGACAAACAATGGTTAATAACGCTCAGTTGGATAAAGAGAAGCACTGTATTTTGTATGAAATTGAAATGCTGAAAGATGAGTTCGAAGAGTTGGAAGAAAATTATCACAGATTACAACGTGACTACAAAGATAAATCGAGGGTAATAATGTGTGAAACTTTTCTCTCTTTGTATCGTAACGCAGAACGCGAGCAATTGTTTCCTACTTTTTTTTAAATGAGAAAATTAACGACTTATTTCACTTCCTTTTCTTTTTAGTATTACGAATTACTGAGTCGAGATTTTGCCAAATTACAAGAAGAACATTCGTATTTGAAAGAATGCCTTCGACAACGGGAAGAAGTAATCGCTGTAAGCGAAAATTAGATTTTTGTTGGCATTTCAGCTCGCTTCACTCGCGAAGAGAAGTTCAAATTTAAACTGCGTTATTATTTTTAGGAAAATGGCTTATTATTTATTAAAAACGAAGAAAGCGATTGTCTCAAAGAAGAAGATACGCTTAATGGAGATTTAAACGGGTTTCACGAGCCTCAAAAGGCGTTGACAAATAGCATGCTTATTACGCGAGAAGCGGCACTCGTTTTAAGCGATATCGAAGGCGATACCATCGAGGATAAGCTTAAATTTTGCACAAAAGAAAGAAAAATGTTAATCGAAGAAGTGAAACGATTACGAAACGAAATCGAAAAGGAACGGCAAAATAACAAAGATTCTACGGGTACTTATCTCATGAATGGGAATGAAACTAAATCACTCGAAAGTATGCATTTCGAAAGTGTTTTTTTAAGTGTCAAAAATTTTACTTTTTTCAAAATAACGAAACTATTTTTTTAATGAAATATCTTTTTTTGCAGCCGAAAATTCTAAATTAATTCATGAATATAAATTTAAACTGATGGAAGCGGAACAAGAGCGAAATAATTTGCAAAATATAGTTGCTCGTTTGGAAACGCAAGTCGAAAGATTGAAGCGTAATGCTGAAGAATCAGAAAAGATCGAGAATGAGCTTAAAACAGAAAAGCGTAAAGTTCTACGCGAGGTTCGTATTTATTTATAAGCGAAAATGTTTTCTTCTTAAGTCTATTTTGCAAATGTTGAGAAAACGCCACAATTACTTTTTTTATTTTTTTCCTCAGCAAAATTTTAAAACTCGGCGATTGATCGAAGGTCGAAAAGTTTTATTTTTAAACTTGAAGCTGTGAAACGAAAAGAAAATTGACAATGCAGAGATCGTCAGTATTTGATGTACACAATTTTTTCTTTTTCGTGCGCTCAACGAAAGAACTATTTTAATGTTTCTGCGAACATTTCTTTCACGAACTTTGTTTTCGAGCGCTCACTTCTCATTGTGGAATAAGAATTATTCCCTTAAAAAAAGTTGCCGTAAGCGAATTCAAACTTCTTTTTTTAAGGCGTTTTCTCATTATTAGCAAAAGAAGCTTGAAATGCAAGAAGAGTGCTTACTTTATAATTAAAATTTCTGAATATTTATTTACTTACGGTCAAACAGTGCGGCATATTACCTTTTTAAGTACATATTCATTAGTTTTTGAAGTAAATTATTTGCATCACGATTTATATTTTACTCTAATCGATTTTTTTCTTTTCTTGATCTTTCCTTAGCTTCGCGAAGCACAGATCAGAATTGAAGAGTTAGAAACTTGCAACGCTCATTTAGCGAAAAGGATCGACAAATTTAAATCGAAATGTTTGGCAACTATTAACTCTTAAGTGAATAACTTAACTTTTTATGTATTAAGTTATTTTGTAAAAAAGTGTTTTTCTGTTTTCGATAAATTATTCGTAATCAGGTATTACGTAATTTATTGTGTTTTAAAATCGATTTTCACGCTATGCGCGTAAAACTTTTTTTTTTGTTTAATGTTTATATAAACACAGGCTTAGAATCTAATAAAAGTTTGCAGCTGCAAAGTAATATAGAAATAAAATGAATTACTTTGCAGACGCTTTTCACAACGAAACAAACATAATATCGATTTCAACTTTTGAAAACCAAAAAACGTCAAATGTTAGAAACGAAAGTAGTTTTCTGTTTTTGGCACTCATCGATAATGAGCCATGTTTTTCAACAGACTAATAGGGCAAAGTACCTTAAGTGGAACAATATGTTTTTTCTGTGGGTGTCGAGATCTGATTTGTAAAGTTAAACGCTTGATTTACTTGCTTATTTGTCATTTATTAGTGGTTTCAAAACAACTCATTGAGTAATAATATTTTATCTTTGTACAAATATGTTAACATTTTTTCAAATTTTCATAATATTTTACGAAAAATCGAAAAAAAAATTATGAAAATTTTAACTTCTATGTAGATGTTTTTAAAAAATGGCTGAAAATTATTTTTGCCAGATTTCAAAGTTAAGAATTTTTTAAATAATTTAATAATCGATGTTTTTAAAAATAGCTGAACTGAATCAAAATGAACAATTTTTCATCGATTCAAGTGCTTATTAAAAATTAGAGCTGTTCATTAGAAACTCCGAGTTTTAAAATTGTTAATAAAAATCTTAAAAAAGCAACATTCATTCTTATCATGTAATTTATCGTGCAATTTTTCGTTTAATTTTACATTAGTTTATGACATAAAACCACATTATGGCACTAAAATGAAATCAAATGTCTTTTTTCAGATTTTAGTTAAATAAATTTTATTCTATCACTCGTGATCAAAATGTTTTTTAGGTAAACCTACATTCGTGTCCATAATTTAGAATTACGAAGATGAAACAGGATACAGAGTGTACGCTGTTTTTCGGAAATTACTATCGTAATTTAAAATAATGGAAAATGAGTTTTAAAACGATTTTATCAACATAAAATGTGTTCTGACATCAACAAACCTTAAAACCATAAGAACTGTAAACAAATTTTTATTTCTCTGTTAATAACGTTTACGCGTGCGCCCATGTTTCTCAACTTGCCCTATTTTCGAAATTCCTCTTGAAATTAGTTAAGAAAACTTAAATTAAAAACAATGTAAATGATGTAATTATATTAAAAAACCACAAATTCTAAAATTTACAGCGATTTTTAATTGCTTTTTTCCATTCTGCAATGCGGATTTGATTTGCCTTTTTTCCGAAACCAAGTAAATAGCGAACATTTTACTTTTTGTCTGAAATACGAGCATATTTATTGTTTTTCTTGCAAAGAAAAACATCGGAGAGCTCGCCAAAAGTTTGTAGAATCACGAAAAGCACAGCTTGTCTATGTATTGATGTTGTTAGCTTTAAACAAAACATTTTTCATTTTTTTCGCAAATAAGCTCAATATTTTAAATTCAGATCATTAATTTCAGAAATTGTATACATTCACTTAAAATCTACATTGTTTCAAATTAATCCTTTTTTAAGCTTAAACAATGTATAATACCCCAATTCGCAATGTTAAGAAATGCATAAGATTAAGTGCGAACTGTTTCTACATGGTTCAGCTTTTCTCTCTGACGCAATATTTCATTACTCAGTTTCAGTAATATTTTATATATTGCATAACGTTCTCGCAAAGCACAAATCCAATTATTATCGAGTTTAAACCTGTCGTCAAGATTTATGTTTTCGCATTATGTTTTATTGATTAAATACTTTTATTCTTTGCTTAAATCTCGGACACGGGTAAACAAAGCATAAGATTAAAGTTTTACATATGAGGTATGAAAAAAATGTTTAAAAATATGAATCGGGATTTAAAAGATTTCTGCTCACGATATTTTGAAACTGATGATCAGCATACCTTTAATGCCGATTTTAAAACTTGTGTAAGAAATGTTTCATATAGAAATTAAGCTTATAAAAGAACTACAAACTCTTTAAAAGTATTTTTACCATTTAATGCTCAATTTTTGTAGAGGTAGTAAAGAGATAATAAGTAAGATAAAAAAGATAAGATAAGATACGATACGATATGTTAAGAAAGTAAATAAGTAAGATAAGAGCTGGATAAGTAAGATGAATAAATAGATAAATAAAAGGTACACTTTCCGATTTCTAAGTTTAGAAATGATCGATCTTATCCGACGAACATACAATCGCGAAATAATAACGTTCCTCCATCAATTTTTTTTAACTTTTAAAATTAGTGTATCGATACTCAGGTTATCGATTAGTTATCGATACTTACTAATTACTTATCGATACTTACATTATCGACATTATCGATAATTAGTGTATTGTATCGATACTTAAATGTAATATTCACAGAAAAAACATTTCTACTTTTATGACAAGTTGAAGTTTAAGATTAAACATTATCGCATTAAGATTTTCTGAACATCATCGTTTTCTTTTGTAAAGAAGTTGAGAATAGCGTGTGAGTGAAAATCGTTACGTTCTTAATAAAGTTTATTCGTAAAAAGGCGAAAGATAATCTCAATTTGCTCTAGCCAATGATAATTAAGTAAATAATATTTACTAAATATCCTTCGTTGAAAAAATGTTTACAAATACAATTTCAGAAAATAATGCTTAGAATAATTTGTTTTTGAGGCTACGTTTTGAATCGAAACAAATTACAACTCCAAATATTTGCTTTACTTTTCTGCTAAAATGAAGAAAAAATTTAAAAAAAGTTGCGAATTCAACAAATTATTCGGAGAATCAGTGAACTGAAATTCTGATTTTTTAATTGTCTGCCTTTGGACAATCCTTCTCATCATCGCCTTGCGGACAATCTATCACATTGTCGCAAACTTCATAATAATTGAGACATTTGTTTGAATTCTCACACAAATATCTTCCAGTTTTTGCGCACCAATCGCTGCAAGCTTTTTCGTCTTCGTCCTCACCATCTTCACATTGAACGAATTCATCGCAAATTTCGTATTTTTGTATACATCTTCCGGAATTGCATTTAAATTCATATTCAGCATCAGAGCAGTTTCGAGTTCGACAATCGAACGACGTTTCCTGTTCTCCCTCGCATTTGATTCCAAAATTGCAAATATCGTCATGAGGTAGACAGTGGCCAGACTCAGGACATCGATAAAAATACTCCGGACACGTACTCTTATTGCAATCCTCTTCGTCCTCTCCTGAATGGCAATCTTTTGTTCCATCGCATCTCCATGAATAAGGAATACATTCGTTGGATTTCGAGCATAAAAAATGATTTTCGCAATTTTCGAGTAGCTGCTGCTTAACGGTTCTTGCGTTTAAAAAGCAGAAAACTAAATTAAATTAAAAATTAATGCGTTTAATGGCGAGCGAAAAGCTTTTAAATTTAGCTTATGCTCGAAAGAACTTACGAGTTAAAAAGATCAAGCAAGTTACTTCAATCTTCATCATCATTAATCATCAATGATAAGCTTCTATAGAGAAAAGCTTTTTATTTATAATTTTCATAAACTAAAACAATTAAACTTTTTCGCTTGTGTTAACAAAAATCGTGCTCTAAATCTATTATAACTTTGTTTTTACCTGTTCCGTTGTTTCAATAAATTGGCAGCTGTTGAAAAATGATAAAATATTCATTTACTAAATAAAATCGCTTTTTTCACGATTATTTTTCACTAGAAATTTAAAAAATATGTTTTTTTGCTTTTATGTCGATGTTTTTTTGGCGAAATGCTAAAAACAAAGCGAAAAATATTATTCACGAATTGAGAGCGATGAAAATGTGTACAAAATTAGTTTTGTGTTTTCAGAATTATGTTCCATTTGGAGAAATGAAAACACTTGCAACCGACAATCAACTGTCGACTACTTCTGCTTGCAAAGCTTCTTTATGTCCAAAGCATAGAAGAACAAAAGATGTTCCGATGTTTGTTTGCTTATATCATATTTAAGTTTTGTTCAACTTCATATTCTAAAAAATTATTTAACCTCAATATATTTTGAAATATAAAAATGCATTTTGGCTGAAATCTACAGTTTTTGGGTCAGATATTGAATTACCCGCAACATGGCACTTCTTAACATTTAGAATGAAATACAAAAAAAAATTGAAAAGTGACAATTCAAGAATATTCTTGTGTTTGTTTCGAACACATCAAGCTAGGTACAAACACTGCTCTCCAGTCAAGAGACTTTGTACTGTTTCAGCAAACTGACGCCTGCTGTGTGAACAGGTTGCTCACGGACTATGTAATTGTGGTCAGATTGGAGACTCTACTGTTTTTGGCGTGTTCTTATCGCGCTTCAAAGCGATTCTAAACAGTTAGATGTCATTATCAGAGAAACTGAATTTATTGATAAAGCGCATTTCATTTGCCTTTTACTTTATTTCGTTTAGTTTTGAAAAACACGCTACAAATGTGAAATTAAGTGAGGAAAAGCGAACGATTAGTTATTAAGTGTGGTTTGTTTCTAAAAAATAATTCAAGAATCATCGTTTCTTCATTTTGGTAAAGCAAAGTTCTACGCATTCTTGAACCCTTTTCAATTAAACTCATCGTTCTACGACTCAATCAAAGGTAAAATCAGAAATTAGTTAGTAATTATGATCGATAGACATAAGGGCTGCATTATATGCGTACCATCGTTTGCTGACATTCATTTGCAAAAGTAGATTTATTGCTAAGCGTTAAGGATCAAAATCGATTTCATTTTGGTATTCAGTTCAATTTCAGTCCGTTTATTAACACTGTGACATACTATCTTTCGATTTTGCTCTGTCAATATTTCGTTTCCTTGCGATGATTTGAGATGAATTAAACAGCGCCTACATATTTCCTGGTTTGTTCTTGTCCAAATTTGAATTAGCAAAATGAATTCTACATTTGATTAAAAAGATTTGAACCAAAACAAATAGACAATGTGAGAGGTTGTTTCATTAGGATATATGAGGAAAGTCAAATATCAAGTGACATGTCTCTTATTAAAAGGTAAAAGGGCTATTTAAGTACATGTATGTTGGTGTTAATTATGTGGGTATTGAGTATGTTGGTGCATTAAACTTCTATTACAAAAGAAAAAAAAAATAATTTAACGATATCAAGTAAAATTTCACGTAAGTTCACTCATAAATCTGTGATTATCTTTAATTTCATCGCTTAAATTTTCTATTTAAATTTAAAATCTTAACTTTAAATTCTACTTTTAAATTCATAATTGAAAATGCAGTTTGCATAATTGAAAATTTCATATAATTCTGATGTATATTCTTACAAATTTACCATGGTTTGGTGCAATTTTCAAATTGAATTTTTAAAAAAATTTTCAAATTTAATTACAAACAAAAGTTTCAAACAATGTTCTAAAGCGAAAAAGGCTCTGAGAATAAACTTTGAAAAAATTTTATTTTTTGATTTTACGCGCATTAATTCTTTAAATTAAAATTTAAAAATTTTCTCTTAAAAATTGATCTACATAGAAAAGTGAAATGCAAGCTCTCACCTCTTTCAGTTTAATTTGTGTTTACAGCTTTCATTTTTATGCGTGTTTTCAGTCGTTTTCAAAATTTTAATTAAATTTAGTAAACATTGCGCTTCTTTCGCTAATTCATATTTGCCATGTCAATTATTTACTAATTTAAATTTGTAAAACAAATTATTTTCTTTTTTACTCTGTTCACAACAAAATAAGCAATAAGCACTTTGCTAATAAGAAGCGAATGTAAGTCTTGTGTGCATGACAATCAATCTTTATTAAAGTATCCTTCGCAACATTTCAACTCTTTGTTAACTTTGCTCTTCCTTTTTAACTTTTTTCCTTATTCTTCTGAGACTTGAAGAAACGCAATCGTCACTCTGAATGACGACAACTAAAAAGCTGCTGCATTCATTGAATGAGTTAAATTTAACATCAAGAATGACTCGAAAACAAAATTATTTTGAACGGTTAGTTTATCCTTGTTTTACTTACTCGTTTTTCGCCTACTCATATTAAAAGTCTGAGTGGTGTTGTGCTTACACAAATTTGTTATTTACATGTCGCGAGACCTTTTGTGTTAACTTATTGAGAAACATTTAAATTAGAGGTGAAAACGTATGAAAATAGAAATCGCAAATACTTTGCGTGTTTTAACAAATTTAAATTTCTCAACCTTAGTTCTGAATTTGTTTTTCATTCGTCTTAAAAACAACTTCTAATCCCTGTCTGAGTTTGAGTTTCAATTAATGATAACTTCATCCAGAATTTAATGATTAACACAACTTTTTAAAAATTCATAATATTTTAATGGAAAACAAATAATTTAAAAAAGAAGCTTGTTTAAATAAATTTAAATAAGCAAAAAATCATCTCCATCTCAAGCTCACTGCGTTAAAATGAAATCACAGATTGACAAATCACTCAAGGCACGTATCTGGTGTCTGATATTTGGTATGCTGGTGAATAATCAAATTTTCCTCTTTCATTTGAATCTTTTCTCTTGAAACGTACGATATGCGATTGCAACTGATTGTATTCGATTTTCTTTTCATATGTGAAAATCATTTCGAATAAAGCTCAAGGTGCAATTGCGAAGAGAAAACAAAAGTTGAAATTGCGAATGCAGAAAAGTTTCGATCGAATTCAGAACTCAATGCATTTTTCATACATTTAAAAATATTCTTTTATCTCAACGTTACTTTTCAAAATTCAACGAAAACGCTCTGGTTTTTGTGATTTTCATAAAAGCATTGAGTTTGAGACATTTTTTTTACTTTGAGAGAAAACTTGAAAAACAAAAATTTGCAATTTTTACATTACAAAAGGACGAGCAGAAATGGAGGAAAATTTTTTTCAAAGTGATGAATTTACTCAAAAAAGCAACTTTTAAGATTTAAACAGTGTACTACCTTCGCTTAAAAAAAGAAATTTTGTCACTGATGAGTGACGAATGACAAATCAAATCAGTTTCTATATATAAAAAAGAATGCATTTCAAAATTTTTATGATTTAAGTGTTAAAAGGAAAGATTTGAATTTTTCAAAATCTTTTTCACTTGTCAGTTTTGTGAAGTAAATAATAAAAGAAAAGTGAAAGAGGATTTAGAAGCGAAATATTGTTTAAAAGCTCTAATAACATGTCACATATGATATAAACACATATTTGTAGTGTTGTACAAATTATAATTACAATTAATTACATTGTAATTAATTACGTATTTAATTACTCCCATAAAATCAATGTAATTGTAATTG
>NCKU01005215.1:0-10553 GCA_003675995.1 Dinothrombium tinctorium
ATGAAATGATAAAATCTTTAAAATTATTAAAACTTCGCAAATTTTGCGGTAAGGAATTGAACTTTTTTGAATAAAATATTAATGGCGACCTATCACAAAATTTAATTCTTGTTCGTTGCATTCGTATAAATGTAAATAAGTCGGTCAGATTCATAAAAATTTATTAATTTTGACCATTTCATATAATGTTCGTTCTTTGAATAAATAAAATACAAAATTTTGAAAAATTTCAAATCACGTCTAAACTCAAGAGCTTCGATTTTTAAAATAAGTGTCTCGAATAATGTTTTCAGATTCTGGAGGAAACAAAAATATTCCAACTCCATCATTATCGTTAAAATTATTTTTCAGCAACTCTAGTGTTCATTCATGTTTCGAGTGATCTAAACAGAAGCTAGAGAACAGCGACTTCTGGTCATCGAATATGTGACTAAAATGTTTAATTTTCCATAAGAAACTAAATTTAATCTTGCGCATTATAATAAATTCACCAACTAAATAATTTTTCATGTTCAATACGAAGCTTACAAAACTTTCCTCTTTTAAAATCAAATTTATTTTTGACATTCGATAATTCGAATATTATTATTGTTAGGGAAGCTAAAATGCTTATTTTACTTGCGATTTTTCAAATGTTTAATAAAAGTGTACACAGTCGAAAATAATGTTCGCCCATCAATTTTTTGGAATTAAAAATGTGTTATATCCATAGTTAAAGATCATTTTCATAGAAAAAACAATTTTTAATGACAAAATTGAACAATTTTTAGTTCAAGATAATAAATAGCGTTAAGCAATGAAAATTGATGCAATTTTCATGATAGGAATGTTATTATTATAAGTGTTATGTGCTTACAGTTAGATAGCTGAATTACATTCATTTATTTTGCTTAAAATGCTTATTTTTAATATAAATCTTATTTTAAAGAATTACTGTTTAAAACGCTTAGCTCGTAAAAATCGCAACTCAATTTAAAAATAAAATTATTATTTGCACAGAGATGAAAAATAAAGCACTTAAGCTACCCGAAGAGGTGGAAATTATGGCTTTCAAATAATTTTTGTTATAAATTCGCTTCTCAATCGCCAAGCACTCAAAATTTTAGGAGAACAAGTAGAAATATTGTTGTTTAAACTGGATCGCTTGAAAAGAGATTTCACCTGTTACAAACAGCTCTTTGACCTGAGAATCTTTAAAATTACCTCATTTGTGATTATAATATCGCTTTTTTAAAAAAAAAGTATTGAACATGAAACTGTTTAAATAAACACTCATTCTACTCTTTTTAGCGCTGAGTGTTTGCTCAAAATGCTTTTTAGTGCTTAATTTTGCTTCCCTAATTATTATGAACTCGGATGTTACTTTGTCTGTTTGCAAAGTTAACCTTCCACATCTGACTCATTGCTTCCACATTTCCTGTCCTTCGGTGCACGCTACTTCCTCTACTACCCATTAAGAAACAAAAATGTAAACTTTTTAAAGTGAAATAACTTTTAATAGTTTTTGGGGAAAAAATCGATTCTTTTACGACAAACAATAATAATGATAATTATTATTTTCTTTCATTATTTATTTAATATTGAAATTCAGAAATCAATTTTAATTTGAAATGGAGTATAAAATTGGAGTTAGAGTATTCAGAGCTTTTTGCTTGAATGCGAACGCTCGCTTTTGTTGTTGTGTTTCAAAAGTGAATTAAAAAATGAAAACTTCGATAAAAACGCATAAATTAATGTTAATAATAAATAATTTAGAAAATGAAAATAATTAAAATAATTGAAAATTTAAAGACGACGAAATAACAAAAAAAAATTAATTTAGCAATTAATTCATTGAAACTTAAAATTGCTCAAGTCACAATCATGACCACATTGCTCACCACATCCCTTTACCACTTCCATATCTCACTAGCCATTGATTTTTACTGCATTTCTAATTTCACTACGTATTTTTCGACAAACTTGCTTGACAATATTTGTTTCAAAAGTTTGCAGTTTTCAAAAATAAAAAATAAACTAAATGCGCATTCATGCAAAGTAAAAGTTCTTTTCATTAAACGTATAAGTTCATGTAAGAATTCACAATTTTTTTCCTTGCAGTTTCAATTCTTTGATCACAAAATCAATTTGTGAATTAAGTATCATAGCGAAATGAATGAGTGCAAAGCTAACTTTAACGCAAAAATAAATAAGAAAAAAATGTTTTTCTGTTTTCAAATGATTTTCTGTTTTACCCTCCGCTTTTTTCACTCATTCACAAAGAACTCAATTATCTGCAAAAGCAATTAACATAATTTTAATTTACATTGTTTATCTGTCTTACGTCAAACATTGCGTTTAGCTTATTCATTTCATTACAAAATAAATTACATTCATTCCTTTTCGCCTCAGCAACACTTCAATTGTTTTTGAGATTTGAGTGAAAACTTTTACGAAATGAAAATAAATGACTTCACGTTTGAAGTGAAATTTAAAATCTTCCTTAATTCCGATTGCATTGAAAGCAAACGACAGGCAAAATGAAAAACAAGAATCGATCAATGTCAAAATAATATGATTAAGCACAATTTAAACACAAAATTGAATAAATTTTTATTAAACACAAAATTGACGTTTGCATTCAAACTCGGGTAGAGTGATGAATAGGCGACGCGTTAATCACTTTCGATCGATAAAAATCATCTTCATTGAATCGCAATACCCTTTCGACTTCGAATGCAATGATTTAACAGAGACCATAATTA
This sequence comes from Dinothrombium tinctorium, assembly GCA_003675995.1. NCBI lineage: Eukaryota > Metazoa > Arthropoda > Arachnida > Trombidiformes > Trombidiidae > Dinothrombium > Dinothrombium tinctorium. Next base: position 2,745 of record NCKU01005215.1, read on the forward strand.
TGACGTTTACATTGAGGTCTTTTAGCAAACAAGAAGCACTCATTTCGCTGTTCGCTGCTATTGAGACCTTGTGTAAACGTCATTTGCTCTTTTGCGTCTCACTTCGTTTTACAAATTTCATTCGATCTCATTCAGTGGTTTGCGAAACGAGCGAAAGTATGGCTGAAAAGCTCACTGAAGAGCAAATTGCCGAATTAAAAGAAGCGTTCGCTTTGTTCGACAAAGATGGCGATGGCACGATTACCAGCAAAGAGTTAGGAACCGTGATGCGATCGCTCGGTCAAAATCCCACCGAAGCCGAACTTCTCGACATGGTCAACGAGGTCGACACGGACGGCAACGGCACGATTGAATTCGCTGAATTTCTTGCGATGATGGCTCGCAAAATGAAGGACACCGATCGCGAAGAGGAAATTAGAGAAGCGTTCAAAGTTTTCGACAAAGATGGCAACGGATTCATCAGTGCAGACGAATTGCGTCAAGTGATGCGAAGTTTGGGAGAAAGGCTCACTGACGAAGAGATTAATGAAATGATCAAAGAAGCAGACGTGGACGGTGATGGGCAAGTGAATTACGAAGAGTTCGTGAAAATGATGTCTTCGAAATAGTAATCGAATTGAGTAAATCGGTTAAGCTGGTTCTTGTTTTGAACATTCTATTTTCTAACTTTTTCCTACTGTAAACGCCGTCATAATTTTCTATTTTAGCGTTTTTACATTTCGAGAATTTCTTCGCGTCTACACTGCCGACCAAAAAAGTTGCATGTCTCACTTGTTTATTTCGACTATTTGAGTAAGACAAGTAAATTTGGATGGCACTGTAAACTTATTGAAAAACTGAAACATTGTAAAACGTACAATTGCTATAAAACTACTGTAGAAATGGCAAATTGTGGTTATTCGATCTGAAGGATTAAAAAGCGACCTTCGCATATCTTGTTTATAATTCATCCGATCAAATATGAGCAAAACTTTATTCAACATTTCTCAACATTAATTTAAATCTTTCGAATAAGTCGAACATTTAAAACGAGTAGAAACGCAACTTTTTGTTGATTCAATAAGCATTTACGTTGATTGTGAGTGAAATCCATAAATAGGCGATTGCGTCTGAAGCGGATGGCAACTGAAACCGCCACTTATTTCCTTTTCAAGTTATTTTTCATAAAATAAATGTGCAAAAATTTTTTACGAACATTGAAAATACCTGCGAATAAGTTTCACGCAAAAAAACGTCAAATGTGTCACTTCGTAACTTTTCTTTTCTTAACGAGCACAGCTTAAAATTTGAAATTCATTTACATTTCAACATATTCAGCATTTACCACGCTAGAAGTAGTCAAAATACGGTAAAAGGCAAAAAACATGACAACTAAGGCTGTCATTCAATGTATTGTTTACGGAGAGGCACATGGGCAAGCGTTTTGCAGTTTAATGTCGCTACGAAAATATTAAATCTTATTTATGCGCAAATAGTAGGAAAGCTTTCGGTCGAAATATTTGATTTGCTTCGAATGAAATAACAATGCAAACTTTTTGGTCATTTTTAGGGCCATAGATTTTGGTGTGGCAGCAAAATTTTTATTTGTTTAACATACGAAACTTATGAGCTGCATTTTTGATTGTGAATTTAAAAGTTGAATTTAAAGTAAAAGATATAAATTTAAATAGAAAATTTAAAACGTTTAAATTAAAGATAAGCACAGTGGGTCAACGGTATCGAGCGTAGAGCAAACATACTTCAATGGCTCGGTTTCAAAGTTAGGCAGGCGCGTGAAATTTTGCAAGCGACTTTAAATTTTTGACTTTCAAAAGTGCAAAAATTTTTCTTCTATTTGAATATTCCTCGATGTAAAAACTTTTCGACAATACGCTCATCAAATCAATTTTAGTGAATTGTAACAAATGGATAGAATCTCGTTTCAAATTTGGAACAATAAAATTAAATTATTTTTCATATTAAGTAAATTTAATTTCACAAAAAAATCTCTAAAATTTTTAAAATTCTTAAAAATTTCATTGCCTTGAGCATTACATGGTTGCGAATAGAAAGCAATTATATTCGTTTGACATATTGGTTCGCTTTGCTTAATTCAGAGAGTTGTGCATTCATTCATTCGTTGAAAAAAATTAAAATACTAATACTCTGAAAAAAATTTTCTAGTTGCTCTACAAAGTTTTAAGTTCCAAAAAGTTTATCATTAGCTTGTTAAAAAGCGTTTAATTTCTAAGTATCAGTCTTTTCAGATGAGATAATAAAATAAATAAAAAGTGAATGATTGGTTAGAATCAAAAACTCAAATATATCTTTCGAATAAACGATTAAAAATCAATAAATCGCTTGTTAGTTAAATAAATCAAATCAATGAACTATGAATCGAAGTTTTAATTGTGAAGATCTTCTGATAAAACTTGGCGCGTTTTCATCTGATAACAAAATCTTTGCTTTTCTAATGTTAATTTCGTAATCTATATGTTGTAACAATTTAAAACCATTTTTTAATTTAAATATTATTTGATTAAATTTCTAAATTTAAAACAATTGTTCATGGTGAACATGAGAAAAATTCAAATTGGTTACATTTATGCTTTTTATTTTCAAAAAAAGTACTTTTATACCTACGAAATGATTTATGTCAAATGCTCGATTTAGTTTGAGCATAATTCTTCGCGTTCACTTTCATCATCTATCTTAAAAGGCAATGTTTTGATTGGCATTGTTTCGTCTGCATTCTTTGTGTACAAAAAAGCAATTAGATTTTTTTGTGCCTAATACCAAGTTTTAAATAGAAAACTCTTTTTTGCACTTATGTTAACGACGATTTTTATCACGCCAACTGATCTTATCACAGCGAAATCTTTGAATTCTTAGTCTTAACAATTGTCAAATTTAAAATGCTTAATTTTTCATTTTTGCACCATAGTTGAACATGATGGTGAATATTTGCTTTTTTTATTGTCACTTATTTCATAATGAGTGTTTAATTTTACTCACAAACAAAGCTCTTTAAATAATTGTGTGATTGGATTATGTTCAATTTGTGTCTTTATGCTAAATGAAACTTTTTAGCTACTATAGACTCGACTGGTTTATTCTATAGATCTTCTGCATGGTTTAGAATTTGAATCTACTTAAACAGCTCATACACTTCTTTAGATTTTCATTTGCCTTTTTGAGAACATAACTACGATTATCTTGAAGCTAATCTAAATGGCACGTCTAAAATTGTTTTCTTAATTAAATTTTTTGCGATTCCAACCGTTTACATGCTCATTTGTTTAAGAGGTCATGATCACGTTAAATGATCTTTGAAAATGTGTTGAAAGCTTACTTTCTTAATGCACACAGGGCGTCTATTTCGAGGATATTCATTTATTTTTGGCCAAAACTTTTTTGAAAAGTACTTCTAGTTGTAAATAATGCCAACGATAGAAAACAACAAAATGTTTCGCATTGTTTTACATTTAAATATTTTTAAATTTGAGCTCAAAATTAACTTCGAGTTCTATTTATTTTTTGTTCTTAAAATAATTCTCACTTTACTATCTGACAAGAATCTCATTGAATTCTATATGTAAAACAAACAAAGAAAAAAATTTTAGTTTAAATTTTTTAAATTCATATTATTTGCATTTTCAATTGAATCGATCTCGCTTAAAAAAATTATTTAGCACCTCGTAATTCTTAATTAAGAATATCAATTAAAAATATACACCAAAAAATAAATAACGAGACTAATTTTTCAAAGGTCGCGAAACGTTCGTTCCTCTTAATGTATTTTGTGGCAATTTAAAGCCAATTAAAATAGCAATGAAACACATTATAATCCCACCAACTCGAAATTTTTTGAATAATTATTTTTTTAAAGATAAAGTTTGGCAAACACTTGCTTGAACAACATTAGCGCTCTTAAACTTGACACGATGATATAAGAGATAAATTATCACTTAGACTTTAAAATTCTTATAACAACAAACAGTTAACGAAACTATGCAATGTGAACTTGGCGACTTGAAGTTTAGGAATTTTTAAATCGAAATCGAATCTAAAATTTTAGTTTAATGGGTTTGTTGTTCATTTGCTTTTAGTTTGCAAATCCTTGACAATAACATTCGCAAAAACTGTAGAAGTTTTTGAAGTATAAAAAATTGGCGAATCTGCGTGGAAGAGACGAAAGTCACACTTTTCGGTTCATAAAACACGCTTTTGGCCAGCGAATGAGAAAAATTTTTGTGACGTACAATTTTTTTTATTTCTTCCACAGTATAAATTGAGAGGATTCTCGTATTCGTCTACTTTTGCTTTCATTTTGTTAGTACTCAGAACATTGACTGTAGAAAAAAAAATGCCAGCGGTTCCGAATATTCGCACCGAAATAAAAGTTGTTGGTGATGGTATTGTTAACGATATCAAAGTTGGAAAACCAGCTTCTTTTCAGGTGCTAAAGAGCAGCGGAGGTGGTGGTGTGCTTTCATTTGCATTCGAAGGACCCAATCAAGTTGAATATGTTACAAAAAAGTTGGAAGACGGCATCGTTGAAGTTACTTATATGGTTAAAGAAGCTGGCCACTATGAAATTAAAGTCTACTATCAAAATATTCACGTTCCAGGAAGTCCGTTCGTGGTGCACGCTATAGGTGAGAGGCCGAAAAAAGAAATTCCGCCTGAACTTGAAGAAAAAATAAAAAAGATCAAAGTTTATGGCAAGAATTTGGAGTATGGTAAGCCATTGGCGTTGAATAAGGTTGTTATCGATTGTAGTGAATCTGAAATCGACAAAAACGAACTTATTGTTTCGATGGCAAGTCCGAGGAGAAGAGCGAGCATAATCAATTTGGAAGACAATAAAGATGGAACGTTCGTTTTGACTTATAAGCCCACTGACCCTGGAATGTATAAATTGAATATTGAGGTTCAAGAGAACCATGTTCCTGGAAGCCCTTTTAATGTGAACGTAAGAGGCGGTAGCATCGCTGAATACATCTAATTAGCAGAAACATTTTCATTTTACTAATTTTTTAGTGATTAAGCGTTGAAATCATAGCTCTTTGATTGTAATTTGTTTTTATTTTAGTTTAAAAGTAAAACTCTTTAAAAATGCTAAAGAACTTTAATAGTTTGCTATGAAAATCAGTTTCATACCATATTCAAATGACTGCACAGAATATTTCGAATACCTAAACGAACAAGCAGTGCTCGAGTAGCACAATGTGGGCCCAAATTCGTACAGATTTAATTGGGAATATAATTTTAAAAGCGATTATTGTATTCAACTTCATTATGAGCATTTGCTTTTAAATTCATTTTATCCTTTGAAAGCGATGAAATTTTTCGATCTTATCAAAATTTCGATGAAGAATAAAATTATTAACTTATTGAGATATTTCTTCCATTATTCTTTTAAAATGATTTTTCTTTTTTTGAGAATTAAATGAAACTTTAAATTAGCAATCGATTTGATTGAAACTAATCAAAGCTTATTAACTTATGATTGAAACAATACGAAATTTTAGAATTAAAGAGCTTCAACAAAAACAGTGATTATCTTTTGAATTTGTAAGTTCATCGGTTACAAACATTGAAGTTTAAATGTTCGCAACATTACCTTGATTGAATAGTGGGTGATTTTTGTAAAAGTACCGCTGTTCGATGTTAAATCACTCGTAAAAGGAGAAATGTTTGGCAATATTTTTATTAAAAAACAAATAGTGAAGTTTTGTATATTTCTAAATTAATTATCAAATTATTTATAATTTTTTTTTTAATGAAATCTTTTATGTGAGTAATCGAAAAATTACTCATTAACTCCGAAATGCATTCTTAAACCAAAGAGATTCTCTTTTCCTCATATAAAAATTGGAATAAAAAAATGGCGTTGATTTACGGATTGTGAATTATTTAACTTTATTAATTTAAATCAACTTTTGATTTACTCGAAGTCCTTTCAGGTTTCACTTTTGAGTTTCGCTTTTCCAAATAAACGAGTAGAGGTAATAAGCAAACGACCCCATAAGCGGAGAAAAGCGTCGAATTGAAAATGGTGTTTAACAGTTTGAATTCGAAATGAAAAATGAATAAAGCGAGAAATGCGTTGAGATACGGACTCTCCGTTGGAATCGACTTCGTTTCTGGTGTCGTTATCCCTATCGGAAACATTCGCTACCCAATGTGTATCCGCCACCATCGGATTGATTGGCAAACAGCCGTCGCCTGACGCTTTACCACAGACACAGAGATCGGACTCACTTTCAGACGCTAATTTCGGTTCGGATACTGCACATATGATGAAACATAACTTTCCGAGCACCGATCACATTCGCTCATATAGCAGCTTTGTACTCGCGTACGATCGAAAAACTAGAAATGCACTTTGGGCTTATGAGCATTTGACACCCGAAAGTTAAGAATTTAAGCAGTGATTACAAAGGAAGCGGATACGATCGCAGTCATCTCCCGCTGGTAATAACAGACTTTCGCAAGAACTCGTTCAGAAAACGTTTGTATTAAGCAATATCTCACCACAAGTCGGCAGAGGATTCAATCGCGGCATTTGGAATCGATTAGAGCAATATGTTCGATACAGAGCGCGTAAGTCAATTAATACTTGGGTTTGTACGGGCCCTTTGTTTTTACCGTATAACGAATCAAATGGCAAAAAGTATGACAAATATGAGGTGATCGGTGGCAACGATGTCGCCGTCCCCACTCACTTTTTTAAAGTGCTTCTTGTTGAAAGTGCCCCTAATGTATTTGAACTGGAATGCTATGTCATTCAAAATAAGCCAATGGATGATAACATACCCTTACATGCTTTTCAAGTACTGCTCAATTCAATCGAAAGAGCAGCAGGATTTTTGATTTTTGAAAAAATACCGCGAAATGAAATCCAAAAAATTAATGGACTCAATCCTTATTTGCAAAAATTTTTAAGTAATCAACCTAAGCATGCAAAGTGACTAAATAGAGACTAATTATTTCTACAGAATCTAGAAAATATGAACATTTATTTAAATTATAAATAACCATTTAACATGAAATTTTGATTACAGTTGAAATAAAAATTTGAATTAGACGAAGTCTAAATAAATTTTGGAGTTTAGTTTAAAAAAACATAACTGGAGACTTGAAATTCTTTAATTAGTTTTAAATACATAATTTGTGGAAAAGCGAGCTTCATTTTACAAAGATGTAAACTTTTTCTACTCACTAATTGTCAGATTAGTAGTACACATTTTAATTTAAAGCCTTTAGTTTATAATTTTAATCAGATGAAAAAATCGAAATTCTATAAAAATTAGATCTCATTCAATTAAACTAAATCTATTTGATAGTTAAAAAATCATAAATTTCACGTAAAATGAAATCGACCGCTAAATTGTGTGACAACAGTGCGAAGAGTTAAACTCGTAAATATTCGTACTTCGCTGTTTGTAACTGCAGCAAAACATGACCAACTCGACTATCGCCAATGAGATAGCAATTATTGGGCGTAAAAACCCTGTGCTCGATGCACATAGAGCGCCTTTCGCTGAAAATTCGCATGGTCGCAACTTTAATCGTCGCTTTGCTCTCAACGAGTTAGGCACAACCGCGCGCCTCACATTATTGTTCACGTTGCTATTATCATCGACACCTGCATGAGTATTTTCGTTGCTTTCTCACTGTGTTTACTAAGGTTACAGAGACCAAAAGGGGAAATTAAAATTAATTTTACTTCTAAATTATCTCGTTTCCGTTTCTTCGTAATGAGGGTTCGTATGAATGCAATATACAAATTTTTCTTTCAATTATTCATTTAATTTCGCTTTA
>NCKU01005216.1:0-10552 GCA_003675995.1 Dinothrombium tinctorium
AAAAAATTTTATCTTTTTAAAGATTAAACTAATCAAAACCAAATACTTAAATACTTAATCTCTTGTTAATAAGTTTTAATAATTCACTTTTTAAAATGAACGCATGAAGTTTTTCAAAAGTTATTCTTCTTTTCACAAGTGACAAAACTTTTGCTCGTACTGTATTGTATTGAAAAATTCTAAGATGTTTACCTATGGTATGGAAATGGTTTCGCATAGGTAAACGGGGCATTATCGATTGGAAATGAGAGCAAGCTTTGTGATAAAGACAAAAAAAATTGAAAGCATCATCAGCATTTAAAAATGGCGAATTTTGCTTTTCTTAGCTAGAAGCTCATGTCAGTTTTTTTTTGATGAGATAATTAAGGTTGATTATGACGATTTTGAAGGGATAATACAGCCAAAGCAATTGACATGCTGTAAATTAGTGTATAGGAAAATGTTTAAACTTAGTTAAAAAATGCTTTAACCCAAAGCAACGAGCAGAAATTTTTTGGAAATGAAAGAATAACATTTTGACAATATCTTGACTGAATACTTGAACTAACAAAGCTTTAACTCTGCTTAGTTAATTTCTGCTTTTAATCTTTAAACAAAATTAAATAGTTGGTGAACAGAGATTCGAATTTGTGGAATATTTCTCTTTAAAAAAGTGTGCTAATAAATTGGAGACAATTAAAACCCCATAAAACTAAAAATCGTATAGAAGTTGTTAAGTCAAATGTCAGAAAAATCCAAGTTTTATCAAAAATCTCGCAATTTTATTAATTTTGAAGTTTTAAAATCTTTAATATAAAATTAGTGTAAATTTAGCGCAAAGAAGTGAAAGTTTGTAGTTGTTTTTGATTTTTTATTTCGCATACTTTTATTATTACATTTTTAGTATCAGAAAATCAAACCAAAAACTAGTCAGAGAAGACATAAAATTTCGCCATTAAAAATTCAAAAAAGTGTGCAATGTTTGAATTGCATTAAAAACATAATCCAATTCGCTTTGCAGCCGGAAAACGCAAATAGAGCAAAAAATAGAGAAGCAAATAATAATAGCGAAAGTGAAAATAGAAATTAATATTCTTCACTTTTATGTTGGACAAATTTTGTTTTAAATGCATAAAAAATTTCTACGTAAAGTTCTATGTAGAGAAGTTAGAGAATAACAATTAGTAACCTTTTCCCAACAATGTAAAGTTTACATTGTTTAGCTTACATGTAAACTTTTCTCTTTTCTTAACTGTACATAAAAACCAAAAGTGGCAATTAATTACACGACATCTTTCAATTTATCTCAACTTTCGCGGGTTTTGCAGTGATTGGAAGTGAGATTCACTCGCTCCTCCCTACCTTGCATCTTGTACCTGAATGCGACTCGCAGCCAACGTGAAAAGCTTCGCTCGCCTCCAGTCGCAAACAACTGAATTCATTGAAACAGCAATGCACTTCATTTCCGTTTTCCTCTCCTCGAATTTATTTTCTCATTGCGTTTACGTCATCGACATGTTTAAAAATCAAACGCTTAATTATGCGCTGTTTGTCAACAAATATACAAGAAATTACAGAGCAGATTTCACTGCCCTCTGCTCCGAGAAGCAATTTTTCAATGTTTGTCTTTGATTTGATGCAACACGTGAGCACGACGCAAGCATTGCGACGTGGCGGGCTTTGCATCGAGAAGTTTGCATTTGCTGTGAAATACCGAAATCACTGTGAGCAATGTTCGCAAACAGTGTTTGAGCAAGAAATCTGTTTGAAATACCCGCAGCATCAGACACTCAAACTACCTTTGAACAAATTATTTCGCCTTTTATGAAGCAGCCAAAAGTTTGAAGCATGTTTTCACCTCACAGCAATTGCTACTCTAACATTATTAGTCTTGATCGTTAATTAGCGAAAAAAAAACAAACTTCAACTTCACAAAATTTGAACTAAACTAAATATTAAATAACTTCATTCATCTTTTTCGCTTTCTTGTTGAGACAATTCGCACTTTTTTTTGTCACACCGCCTAAAAGCGAATACCTCATTTATTTAATAAGTGCTGCCATGAAAGTAATGAGATGCTGAAAGTTGCACATGTTTAGCCTGAAGTAAGCTATTAGAGACAGAAGAGGAAAAGGAGAACCTGAACCCGCCCGTTTCTCGAAAATCCCGATACGTTTGGAACTGGTTCGGGAAATATTTTTTCCCGTTAACCCATTTAACCCTTAAAACTGTGTTCGTTTGCTTTAGGTATCTAAGTACCCTTATCCATAAGTATTACCCATTTGTTTCAAGAGTACTTCCCTCCTGCTGATTTCGTACGCAGCTATGAACTCGACAGTGAGCGAAGTTTTTATCTTTGCAATCTATTACGGATAGAAGAACTAATCTGACTTCAGAAAATTTGAACACTTCATTATTCGTTAGGTCAAACCTTGACATGATAGACAAATAAAAGTAGTTACGTGTACATGTTTTATTTCATTTAGACGAATAATGAAAATTTTTCTAAGAATTTTAGAGGTAATATCGGTTAAAAGTACATAAGGGTTTTGAACGGGAATTCAACTTGGGAAAACGGGTTGGGAAGAGACAGACGGGACGGTATGTCCCATATACTTTTGGAAAGGGGTCGAAACGGGGCAAAAATTTTTAACCCACTTTGTCTTCACAGGTTACTTTCGTTCTCCGCTTCTCTCTCTTGCATCTTCACGCGGCTCGATTTTCGAGAAACGAAATCTTTTTATAGTAAAAAATTTAGACAAAAAAATTTTTCGACCACCTATCGTCACTTGATAAATTCTATTTCTTTCTCTCTTTAAAACAATAAAAAAATGTAATAGAAAATATAAAATGCTTATTTAAAATCACGCTAAATTAGCACAAAATTGAAATAGCTAAAATAGATTAAAAAGTATGAAAATGTGTTTGAAAAAATCAAAATGTGTATATGAATAAACAATTCAAATTATTTAAAAGCTACCTAGTTGATTAATCATAAAAATTCTATTCGAAAGATACATTTGAAATTCTTCGACTCGATCCCTGACGAAAAATATTAAACTTTGAAGTTTTAATCGCAGACTCATACACAAAAATCTCGCAAGATTCATCTGTAAAACTTTTATTGAGACTCAATTCAGCGGCAGCTTTTATAGATTTTAAAAATGAAAAATTTAGTCTCAAAAATCTGATCTCTAGTGCTGAATGTGAATGAGATGCGTTGTTCACACGTAATGCCACTTTTAAAACAAACACAAAGTTGAGACAATGCAAAAGTGATTGCGAAGTGTGTGCAAAAGTAGGATAGCCACGAAAATACGAGTGGAGAACGACGACGTGTTTAATCGCATTCGCGAAGCTTGCACTGAAAAGGCAAACACAAAGCAGACGAAAGCGAGAAGTGAGTCGATTGTTAGATAACAAAACTGATGCTTTCGACCGCACAGCAATACACGGTTCGAATGAGTGCCTCAAATTGGCTTCGAATGAATGCTTCGCTCTGAAAACGGGTGAAAGAGGCAACGAGAGGAAAGCAGCTGCGGTCACGTGACTGCGAATGCAACAAAATGAGTGCAAACGTTTGAAAAAAATCGCGTTGAAAACGAAGCATTTGCAAACGAGAACGGCTCCATTCGACTGCATTTATATATTGCGTGTGCTGCGAACGAATGCTGCAATGAATGCTGACGGCGTCGATTTCGAGACGAATTTCGAGAGCAAACTATGGATAAAGAGAAGCGAAGAGGTGTTGCAAATGTTAGAGGATGAAATCAATCGCAAAGAACTGAAAATCAATGAATTAGAAAGCAGCGTCGCTCACTTTCCCTCGTATTCGACCAAAATTCTGTTTAAAGATGTGAAGTGCAGTTTGAACGAGCGCAAAAACGAATTCAGCGATTTCCGAGCTTTCGTCAACAATTTGGTCGTTTTAGACGACAAATTCGATGCGATCGTCAGTGATATTGAAGCTCACAACTCGGTAAAAGCCGCATTCAAAGAATCGAATTGCAACTCCGTCTCGAAACCAGTGCTGCTCAACAGTCAAATTGTGAAAGATGCCGTGAGCACTTTACAAGTGAATCCAACTATTTACAATGGTATTTGTTAAATGAAGTCATGCTTTTTGAAACAATCACTTGTGCTTTACTTAGGTGTCAGCAACGATGATTCTGATTACTCGCATTCGCTTTTACAAATCAAAGCGGAAAAGCACTTTAGCGACGAAGATAGCAGTTCAAATAATTTCAAAGTTTACGAATACGAGCAGACGTTTGAGTCCGATAGCAATAATAATCACTCAGAGACCATTCACAATAAACTCATTTCCGAGGTTGAGTCGGACCTCAATGAGCACACTCAGCAGCAAATCAGACCAACAACAGCGAATTACAAAAGTAAGAATCTTTATAAATCCTTTTCTCAATTTAATCACTGTTTAATCGCTTTTATTTTAAAGTCAACTTGAAAACTGAAAAGAAAGCAACTGTTGTTTGTTGCGTTTGCAATGTCACAAAACAGTACGTGGCGCCGAGAAAAAGATTTGGGAAAGCAACTTGCGATTCGTGCTTCTTTTTCTTTTGGCGATTTACACGTAAACCACGACAACTTTATTGCCGATACCAGGGTAAATATGATTTTTCCTCGAACATGTTTTCTGATACATTTTCAAATATTGTCCATCAGGACGATGCAAAATAGAAGGACAGAAGCGAAACTCGATCAATCGCTGTTTGGCTTGCTGGTTAAGCACATGTTTGGATAAGTTTGAGTTGGATGATAAAACGCGAAACTTCATAACTACTAAATATCCTCCTAAACTTCAGTTCCTTCCATCTCAAAATAAAAACGCATCAGTAAGAAATAACCAATCGGTCCACAAAGGTGCAAATTCTAATGTTTCACACAATATGTCAATTTTCAAACTTTAACAGAATGCCGGTCACATTTCATCAACATATCATTGTTCCAATTTCAGTTATTTATTACATATCACACATGCAATATTTTCCTTTGAAACGGGTTTCCATTCGCTATCTCATTGTTGTTTTCGGGTATATTTGTTCGTACTTTTGGACGCATTGATTTCCTATAAACAACTGCGTCAAAGTTCTCGTTACATTTGTTTCTCCATAACATATTTGATAATGTTGTTACCTTAAATTTGGTTAAGGTTTCAGTTTTTAGTTATCGCTCTACTTCTATCCATTTGACGATAGCTTCCTAACGACAGGGAACAATTGAACCTCATTTACCCACACTATTATTTACCTCTATGTATTTTAGTACACTGCCACTGATAAAAAAACAAACTTTCTTTGATTCGGGTATAAATGCATCATTTAATTTATACAGTTACAAAAAGCAGTCCAATTTGTAAAAATAATTGCAATTCAAATGCAAGAAGTCAAGCAGTGACTTAATTTAATGTTAGTCGAAGCTCAAATTGTTTTGTTTTATAAGCAATCGATGAGTACAGAATCTAACTATTTACCTGGTGACATGTTTTTGTGTGTTTTTGAATATTTGTTTTCAAGGTTGGCACAAGAAAAAAAATGAACTTGTAAATTTAAAATTGTTTGCATGTTTTTTCCTTATTTTCTCGAATTGGAAGCGTATTCACTTTCAATGTGACGGTGAAAATTTATGAAAAAAAGTGCCTTCAAAGTTGCAATGATAAGCTGTTTTCGAAAATTTATCGCTCAAAATCTAATTAACTTGCGACTGACGCAAATGATTTTGGTTTCGGCAAAAAAAGCATCAACACAACGATTTTGCGAGCAAAATTTATTTTTCAAACAAGTGTTTAAGAATTATTCGCAAATATTTTTGAAATAACTTTTAAATTTAGCAAATGTTGAATTTCTTCACTTATTTCTTTATTTTTATACACATTTCAGTTTTATATTTGTAAAATTAAATTGTTTAACCTCCTTGATATATAAGCATTGTTATTGTATAAGTGATTGGCAATAAATTTTGGTTGAGGTTGTTTTGAAATGGCAAATAAAAGTAGAATTTTTAAATCGAACGCTTTCGAAGCATTTTGTCTTAATGCACGAATAACTTAATCGCGTTCTCGCAAATGTCGGTACATGCTTTGAACATAAGTGAACACGCATTTCCAGTCCGGCCTATTTTTCATCAAAATCATATCTTCAACGTCCAAAAGTGGAGCGATATCTGCCTTTTCTCTGAAATAAGGTAAAAATTAAAATATAAGTTAGCCAATCTTTTGGTCTGTACTCGGCTGTTTTAAAAGCAAGCTCAAAGTTCTTTCTTCTATTCTTAGCGTCCAATGAAGAATAGTCAAAAGCATCTGGGAAAAAGTGATGAATGAGTGCGCAAAAAGCCAAGCCATCGGCCCAACTCGAAGAAAAGTTTGTGATGTCCACATTCTTAAGTTAAGAATTTCAATGAATTATTTGCTTAGGTAAAAACGATATTTATACCGGATATTCACTGGTTTTGTTTTTACACCAGCGAAGCAGCATCTCTTTGACGTCGGTCGCACTCCGCATTACTCCTGTTCCTGCTCCAGGTCTGAAACTAGATTTTCAAATCATTTGAAGCTCATTTACTGTTCGCGTTTAGCTTTAGTTCTTCAAAGCAGGGGATTAAAGAAAGCGAAGCAACATGAAAGCGGTGAAACAATTGGTGGTAAACTCAGAAAATACCTCGTTTAAGAAAGAGAGGTTTACTTTTACTTCTGAAAATGTTTTAATTTTGAAAGCAAAGAAACATAAGAATTGCCAAAGTACAACATGAATTGCAACAACTGCCTAAACTTACTTTTGTTTAGGTTTTGGAGAAATGGCCATTTGCTCGAATTTAGCTCTTGCACTTAATCTATTGTCTGTAAAAACATTATTATAATCATCTCGCGATAATAACATTCATTTTGTTTTTGTCTATAATTTCTTTAGAATTACAGAAAATAAAAGTTTGAATATTTTTCGTGTAAAGTGAATGATTGTTTTGTTCAACCATTAAAAGAGTCAACAGTTTATTAAGTAATTTTTCTTTCCACAATCATTTTATTTACTAAGGGGGACACCATCTTTGAAGGCAGTTGTCGGTAAGAATTTCGGTTTGGGTTTTACTTCTTCTTTCACGACTAAAATAATAAATTTGAGTCAGAAATTGATGGTTTGGTTTGTTTGCTCGATAAGCGAACCTTTGATTTTACGCAATTCTTCAACACTAAGTTGCTTTGGTCCTGCTCCCATTCTTGCTACAGTATCATATGCTGCGAGCGTTCGTCGTTTGTTTTCTTCGGCTTCTCGCTGTCTCTCTCTAATGGCTCTTTCCATCGCGTCTAACTTTTCTTCTTTCTGCACTTTCGCGAATGGAGCATCTCCAAAGGTAGGACTTACAGGCGTTCCTGGCCTGGAGTCAGATGCTATTGTCGTATTCAACACAATTACCCTTCCTATCTTAACTCTCGCCTAGCGCTTTTTTTTGCAAGAAAAAAATGATAAAAATTTACCCACCCTTCACGACGCGGGGCACTCCGTCAGACATTCCAAAGGTACACACGCCTGTTGGCTTGGAAGATGGAGGTTGGTAGTCCTTCACTTTAAATGGAAAGTAAAAAGCTGATTATCTTCACTAATAAAGTACTTTGTAATTTAACAACAATTTGTTTTCACATTCGCCTCAATCTAACGAAAATCATTTCACAATTAAGTTTAACCAATTGTTTGTTAGTCGTAGTCATCAACCAATTCAGATATGATTGTGTTCTTATCTAAATAAACTATTGTTTCAAAATGTAACTAATATAGAAGTATGATTTAACAAAATAGAATTAATGCATTAAGCCAAAATTATACTAATTTTAAAGAGGAAAAGGATGTTATTCAAAACTTTTTAGTAATTTTTTTTCAGGAAAGTACTTTTATGGCTCAACACAATTTAAATGAAACTTAGAATTGGCTCAGAAATTGGTTTGCAATCAAAAATACAAAATTTGTTGACTTTTTTAATTTTATTAATTTGTTGAATTTTAATATTGCACGCGAATGACTTTCTTCACGCGCATTTGTAACACCTATGCACTCATGTTGTAAACATCGAGTTTTACGTTCATACTAAGTTAATTGAAGAAGCGATAAAAGCACCTTCCTCGTTAGTTTACGTTCACTTTACCTACCGTCTTCTTTTTTTATTAAATTAAAGTCCACTTGACGTTCACTTCCAGCTGGACCTGATCTCGCTGCCTGATCGTAAGCCGCGAGAATCTTTTTCTTTCTCTCTTCAGCGTCTCTTACTCTGTCCCTTATTGCTTCTTCAACCAGATTCTGCTTTAAAATGCTTCCACTGTCACTCTTTGTTTGCGAAGAGCCGCTTTCTGCGATAAATGCACTGTCATTAAACTTCTTATTTTTCAGTGTCAATTTTTTTGCTTTCTGCACTTTTCCTCTTTTTCAAAAGTATTTCAAACTTATGCAATGAGCTTAAGCGTTGAAAGTTTGAAACGCAAATACTTTGTCTTTGAAAGACAGTAGAATTCGAGGAGAAGTTTTGAAAGCGAAGAAAATGTTTGAAAAGTAGCGAAAACTAATCCATACCGTCGAATGAGTTCTTGTAAATGTCGACATTCATTGTCTTGTAGCCACCCGCTGGACTCGATTTCGCCATTTGGTCGTACATTTGCAATGTACGTCGCTTCTGCTCTTCGGCCTCTTGCTTGCGCTTTTGAATCATCTCCTCGCGAGCGTTCTCCAATTTGCTCAGTTTTTCTTCTCGTTTAGCTGTTTTCGAACAAAGGAAGCATAAATTAGAGATGATTTATTCAAAACGGGCGTTATCAAACCTCTGTTCGCATCTTTCACTTCTTTGAGTCGGGCTCGGATTAGTTTTCTCGATTCGAAGTCTTCCACATAATCCAGCTTTGTGTGAGAAAAAGCTTTCATCACTCGAAACACTCGCGCGATGCTTTCAGTGATATTGCGGATAAACGCGAATTAGTCGCAACACAATCGTTTGCAAAACAAATCAAATTTAAATGAATTTTTTCACGAAAAGTAAGAAACGATTTTAATGTTTCTGCTTTTCTCAATACTTCGCATTCACTTCGCAGAATCGCATTTGTCGTCCCAAATTCAATGTTCTTCGCTTATTTTATAAGAGCTACTCATCGCTCGAAACAATTGCTTTCAATATTAATTATTAAACGTTAAAATTCATTTTTGCAGACTGCAGTGTCATCCAATTACAGAATGTTAACTTTTTATGAATTACACACATCGCAAACACTTACGCACTCGCTCTTGACTATTGAATTTACAAGAGCTTCATTTTTACAGAATTTCTTCTCGAAGGCAAGGATTGCGAAAGTATCTTTTTTTAGCAAAGTTTTCATTCTCCACACTCGTTACATTCGCAGCTTTCGATGAATGAAGCACCGTAAAAGGCAAGAAAGAAATTTTTGTACTCACAAGCTCTTGAAGTTCTTGTTCATCGTCTATTTCGTTCAGATTTATGCGAGTTTCACTCATCTTTCGCCTGAAAAATGATGAAAGTAAATCACATGAGAAGTTATTAAATCGAATAAAGTTTTTTATTTGATAGCTTTTTTGTTGCAAAGCTCATTTTTTATTTAAGCTTTTTATAGCCTTAAGGCTTCAATGAATTTTGCTTATTTTTAGATTTCAATACTTCATATCGCGTAAATAGACAACTATTTGCATTTTAATCGCAAAATTTTACAGAAGTAAATTTAGATTTTGATTGAATTGATGACATTGTTTAGTTTACATTGCGAGCTGAATTTTGAGTTAAATGCAGTGAAGGATAGTTTAGCAGAATTGATTAATTGCTTGTCATTAAGTTGAACTAATATTTGCGTGGCGAATGAGTTTTGGTATTCGCAAACTTTTTCTACTTTTGCACTTAAAATAAGCACTTTTTACAAAATGTTCGTCACTATAGACGCTTTTTTGGTGTGACTGCTGAACTTTCGATGAAATTTATATGAGAAACGTGCGATAAAAATTGATTCATTTGAAACAAAGTGTTCACTATGTCTAAAAAAGTTTCATAAATTTTGATCATTCGCCAAATTTCGCGCATTAAAACTCAATGAATGCGTCTTTATTCGCGATTGAATGTTTCTGTTTTAAGTTATTATTAATACAAAATTAAAATAACAACTCCGTCAGGTGAGCTCATCTGATTTCACTCCTGAGTTTGATTTTTATATAATTAGGCTTTTCACTGTTGATTTCATTCCTTAAACAACTGACCATATTTATTCATTTTGTCCATTCAGCGTTTTACTAATTTTCGTATCTACTCATCATTTCATTCGAATTCAAAAATTGATTAACCTTTGCGTTCAAAACTTCAAAACAATTTTTTTTTGTTTATTGCACAAGAGCTCATAAAAACAGAAGATGTTTTATACCTGAGCTATGTGAATGATTCAAGACAATTTGAGCAACAATGAACAATGAATATTGTCGATAAAATGAACAAATTCATTTCTATAAATTTTTATAGGCGTATTTCGATAGTATTTACTCATCATGAGTAAATACAAAAATTAAAACAATCATTGAATCAATTTATT
>NCKU01005217.1:0-10547 GCA_003675995.1 Dinothrombium tinctorium
AAGCCGACTACAAATTAAGTGCAAGATAAACATTGTACTACTCCCGACAGAAAAAAGGATACGGTTTGTAAATGATACTTAACTGCAATACACTAAGCCTGCATTAATTTATTACAAATACTTTTGCTGAAATTTTATAAATAATTTATTTTAAAGTTATTTTAAACTTAAATTAACAATAATCTAACTTTTAATCTCAAAATTGAGAGCAATGGCCTGATTTATTATAAACTTCACGAAATCGTAAAGGCAAAGAATTGAATAAAGATTCACAAAATGAATAGTTATTGATTAACTCTTCCCATGCATTTTTTGCGTAAAATTCAATAATTTTAATTTTTGTAGTTTCTGAGCACTGCGGCATTTAAAAAACGTTATAATTTATTTCAATTTGAAGCCACGTTTTTGTTTACAATAAAGCAAAACTTATCAATGAAATATTAATATGACTTTCATGAAATGCAGGAAAGTATTCTTTTCGCGGTAGTATACTTTTTTCTGTTGGGAGTAGTACGATTTCAAATTCTTAAGTTATTCAATTAAACGTGTGTTGGTTTTAATTCACACACCCTGTCGAAATAAGCATTAAATTTGTATTTTTGAAACGAATTTAATAGAAAAAAATTGTAAAGTTATAAAAAGGTCATTATTTGTATACTTTTTTCAATTTTTTGATTGTCACTTTATCTTTAAAGTTGATAATAAATGTCAAA
The DNA here is from genome assembly GCA_003675995.1 of Dinothrombium tinctorium. Classification (NCBI taxonomy): domain Eukaryota; kingdom Metazoa; phylum Arthropoda; class Arachnida; order Trombidiformes; family Trombidiidae; genus Dinothrombium; species Dinothrombium tinctorium. The sequence continues at coordinate 714 of NCKU01005217.1, forward strand.
AAATGAATTTCATTTGTGCAATTCTTAATATATTATCGATCTTCGCAAACTTAATTTATTATTTCTTTGATTATTGTATTAAGTTATATTTGCTTAGTTTTAACATTATTTTTTACTCTGCATAATTCAATGTGATCAGTTTATCCAAGATAGAAAGGCACGATATCAACTAATTCTCATTAATAATTCATATAACATACTTTTTCGTGTTTCGGTCGTGGAATAAAAATGAATCGCTAACTAGTTTTAGCGTGATCGACTAAAAAAGTTATTTTGCAATGCAGAATTTCTCAACAACTAAATAAAATATTTTAAAATTTGCATTTCATCCAGAAAATTTATTTCTCAAATTAAATTTTTATTTGAAAATATTTGAATAATTCACTTTTCACGATGTTATTGGTCTAGTTTTGAATAATCAAAAGATTTAGATTACGAAATAAAAGTGTAGTGTGTGAAGTCAGATTTAGATTAAGAAGAGATAATTGTGTCTTTAAAATGCATAAAACTTTTCTGAAGCATAAAGTTGCATTTATAAAGCTAATTTAAACGCAAAATGCTTTGAAGAGAATGATAAATTATTTAGTTTCGAACAATCAGAAACTTCTACTTTAAGGCTTATTATGGATTGAATAAAAAGTATTTGGTTTATATTCAAGTTTTGAATGAATTATAAGAATTATATTGAAGCAAATTGACATACGTTTCGAGCTTGATAAATGTCTTAAAGCTATTCAATAAATTAAATAAAAACCTAATTAACTCTGTGTTTAAGCGTTCAAATCAAAAATTTATTTTCGTTTGTTACAATTCTTTTTCGCATAATTAGAGAAAAAACTAACTTGAATTTATTTGAATCTAACGAACCTTATTAAGAGAATTCATTAACTTTCACAATAAATTTATCGATTATTAAAAAAAAATCAAAAAACAAGCTTCGATTTGATTTTTATTAAATTTGTGAAAAAGATTAACTAATCAAAAACGAGTTAATTTTTAAGCTGAAAGAATTTCAAGCTTTTTATTAAGCAAGAACAAGAATAAGAAATAAGAATTTTGCTACGTATAAAAAAATAATAATAATAAAAAGGAATTATTGAAACAAATGAATGTTTAAAATGTTCAAAAGTGTAATAAAATAAATATTTAATCCTCAAAGTCAGTTTTTTTAATTTTGGTTTTTTATTTCTCTCATTCTAAAGAAAAATTGCTTCGCTCGAAGATAAAGAATTAATTTATTTGAACTTTACAATGTTTAAACGTAAAGTTCGTATATTTTGTTGGAATATTCTCCTAAATAAAATCTTATCATTTCATGCTTTTAAAAATTATAATTAATAACTCAATTTTTTGTCAATTATGATTTCAGATTGGAAATGTTTTAAATTTCAATTTCATAATTTTGTGTGTAATTCAAGAATTTAAGATGCATAAATGCAAGCCTAATTTCCATTTTATATTACATAAAAGTCTGACGTCTGGGTATAATTAAAAAAGTAAAATTTCGATCATCGCAAATGTCGCATAATTTTACTTAAAATGTCGAGAAAGAGATTTAAAACAAAATAAGATAAAATTTACATTACGAATTGCATAAATTAGAAAAAATACAGTCGAATAAAAATGATAAAATATCTGCTTAAACTTAAAATTAATGAAAATATGTGAGAATAAGAGCGCTCAAAAGATGATAAATTATACTTTTCGCTTTTTGCTTTTATATGATCATTCAAAAAAGATTCAATACAATAATGACATTCAAAAATTACAAATTCCATTAAATTTATTATAAAAAACATCATTCATCGTTTTACCCGAAAAGTTTAAGAAGAAAATGTTTAAGCCAGCTAATTATATTCAAATTTCAGGAAACTTTAATTTATCAATTGTAAGAGTATCCTGATTTAAATACAAAGACATGATAATAGAGTGAGAGTGATGGGCCTTCTTTTTATCTCTTTCATTTCTACTTGACTTTTATTATCCATTTTCCTCGCTCTTCTTTCATTACTACACAAACGAAAGCCTACAAATAAACCAACCGTTATACGTATGGCAAATTACACGCTCATTGCTTCTCGAGTAATACAAGAGAAGTGAAAAAGAAGCAAGAGAATGTAGGCTGCAATTGTTTAAAAATGCTCTCTTTTATTTTTATTGTCCTTTACGGTTGAAATGGCGCGATATCGCTTTCAAGACCATTAGTACTAAGTTAAGAATTTTTTTCTTTTTGCTCAGGAAACTACATTTCACAACTTAACTTTCTTGTCTAATTTTTTAAATCTATTTTTAAAATTTCTAAAATTTTAGGTGTAATTTTTTAAAAATATTTTGATCGAAAATTATAGTCACATTTGTCCGTTTAAAGATTCGAAAAACAAAAAATTTATATCAAAATTTGAATATATTGACAGCGATTCAAGAGAAATTAATATCCAATAAATAAACGATTATCATTTCAAATTTGACAAGTTCAAAAGTTCAAAGTACATAACCATTTAAGTGTCACTGTCGTATGGACACTTATTCATAAATAACAGTTATCACTAAGATTAGGATATTCTCACAAGCGTAGCATATAAAACTCTTCACATTCACAAGAATGAGGTCCTAGAAATAATTTCTTACAAGCACTTTTAACTTCGGTGCTCATATAAATAACTCTTATTTTACCGTTGCTTATAAATTGTTTTTATGCTCTTCTTTCTGTCAAGATTTGTATCGCCGTTTATTGGTTTCTTCGTGAAAGAAGTTGCGATTTTCGATGGCTTTCGATAAAAAGATCGTTTGTAAATTTTAGAAATCAATCTGACAGAGAAAGTCTACTGTATTGAAAATGTAAATATAACTAAGAACGTAGAGTTATAATAAAATTTAATAAAAAACCAGCCTACAGCTAAGTTCATGAAAAGTTTCTCATTTCTCAAAGTATGCAGTGTAATATATGAAACTTTGTTTTGGACAGGCTTCAGTACTTTAGTGAAAAATTTAATAACGAAATAGCAAAATTTTTCTTTTTGGTAACAAGAATAGAGTTATTTCAAATTTCTTTTTCGTTATATGATTTTTGCTATAAATATTAAAGATAAATTTCTAAACTAAAGAATTTTGAGGCTGTCGAATTTAATTTATTTTCACATATGATAAACTACATAAAAAATATTTCGATGCTTATCTTTCATTTTCTAAATGAGGATTTAAAGTGAGTACGAGAAGTGGATAAGTGAAACGCTTTTCACTAGGTTTGTTAGTGTCAATCATGAAAAAAAAACTTTTTGTGCTTAATAATCAAAAAGTGATCGATAAAACTCAGGAACCATAAGAAAAGTGGCAATAACAATCAAAACGAAAAGCACAAAATAACAAGGAAGACAACTTTAAAATAATTCTAAAAAAGCCCCAGCTTTCTCATTTTAACATAGATGCTCTTATAATAAAAAATGTTTTCAATTAAGGCAAAATACTTGCTTCGTCATCGAAACTGAGCCCATTCAAACATTCTACTTTGAAGAATCTATTTTCTAACGAAATTCATTTATTGTTTAATCTTTACTTATTAAAGCGAACAGCAAGATTGATGTAAGAAAATTTTTATTAATTTCTAAATTAAAAAATTAAAAAATCTTTTTATTTTTGCACTCATTTTGGACCATCTTGCCTAATACTTTAAAAATCATTGATTATTGGGAGCATCGACTCCACCCTAATTTTTTTACAACGCGTATTATAATCATTTTAGCTGATTAGTAATGTGTTCCTATTTTAAATGCATTTAAATGCGATTTGTTCAATTAATTGCTTCGAATACTTTTTCGCCGCTCTCGAAGCATGCCAAAGGCGTATCCACTTTTTTAGCTTAATTTGAAAAAAACGCATCTATAATTATTAGTTTTGAGTAAGCGTGCTAGTGTGAAAATAGCGGTATCATCTTACAATCTTGTTAAATCGATTTTTTGTTGAATTCTTAACGACACGAATTTTGAATTAACTTGAAGTGAATTGAAAGTTTAACCTTTTTTAAAATGTGTTTAGCTTAAAAATAAAATACTTTTTAGTATTATAATTGGTTAAAAGATGAATTTCAAAATTAATTTTGTGTTCTTATCAAATATTCAATATTTCAAAATTTAAGTCGATAACTGTGAACATATATCATACAATATTTTTCGGAAAATCAAATCCGATTACAATGCTTAAAGTGAAAATTTTGAATAATAAGCTGCTTTAGACAAATAAAGAAGCATTCAATTTAAGAAGTTATGAAATTTGAATTCTTTAGAATTTAAAAAACTTTGACTAGTGATCTTTCATAATATTAATAAAGTAAATGTCACTTTCAAGTTTCTCAAAAGTTGTTATTTGCACGAATTTAAATCTAATTTTTTTCTCTCAATATTGATCGCTAATAAAAAAGTACAAGTAATAAATACAGTCAAACCTCATTTTTATGAACTTCTTATTTTAATGAACAATTTTCAATGCAAAAAAGTGGTTCATAAAAACGAAGTTCTACTGTATCTGAGATTGTATTGACTATGGCGCAAAGAAGACTTATTTATGCGACATTATTACAAATGAAGGTAATAAATATTTATACAATTACTTCAATGCATGTGTTAACTTGAAAGTAAAAAATTCCTGCTTTCGTTAGCAGTAGACAATTAAAATAAACAATTTTAACATTGAAATAGTGTTTTTTGCTGACGGCTTGAAAGCGATTTAAAACTTTTTAATTTTTTTAAAACTATTTTTATTCAAAATTTGCGTGTCAACATCAATCTGAATTAATAAATACTCTTTATATATTTTAAAGTTATCATAATTTGATTAATGATTTAGTCAATAAAGCTTCATGATAGCACTTCTTATGATTATATTCACTTTAAATAATTGCTTTGCGAAGTTAAAAATTTTTGCATTCCTCGTTCTGATTTATGAAAAACTTATCTCGATAATAAAGAGAATCTCACGCTCGAAATGATCTGAAAACATTTCGCCTTTAAAATGAAAACAACTCGTTTCGATGCATTTGAATTAAAAATAACACTTTCAAAGCAATTAAATGCAAATCATTTTCAATTTATCACAGTATCACAAAGTTATTTCGCACTCAATCGAAAAGCTATGCAGAGAGCATTATAACTTTATAATGCGGTTTTAAAGCGTGAAACAATGAGAAAATTGAACTGAATTTAAATTTAAAAGTAAGAGTTTAATTAAAATTTAGATTTTCACTTACATTCAAGTTGAAATACAGTGAAGCAACATCCATCAAAAGTTAAAATATGGCACAAGTATTCACAATATATATATTGACCACATGAAAGTAAATTTTTATTTTTTCTCATTGCACAAAAACTTTCAGAGAGTAGAATTTTTGATTTCCTTGTTCATCTAGAAAATAAATACAAAAGTATCGTTTTAGAACGTTTGAAATTAAAAAAACTACCGACAATTTTGCTTTATAAGTAGCGCAAATACACACATATACAGAGAAAGCAAACAGAAATTAAAAAGTTAACCGAAGATAAATATTTGCGAATGAAAGCGATAAGAAATGTGAGGCACGCGAAATTTTTTTTCAAAGCCATCCTTATGATTTCTAATGTCACTCAATATGCTGAACGGTTTTCAAGATGTGAACAAGTGTGTAATATTTATGCACACTAGATACAAATATCAGCTTTTACTTCAGCTCTTCAGGCACTGAATGAACACACTTGCGCTGTAGCTTTTCACGCCACAGGCTTTCGCTAAAATTGCCGTGATTTGGAAAGGAGTATTTTCGCTTTCAAACACTTTTCATTTCTTTGGCATTAAAAAACTTAAAGACGAAAAAAACTGAATGCCTGCGGTGTTTATTGTTTTTTCTCTCTGACAAAGTCATTAAACATTTAAGCACAAGAACAAATACTGATTCTTATGTTAACAATACTGTGCTTGTTTAAATTAAATACTAATTTAAAAATTAGAATTTTCGTTATAAAATTTAATTCGAATACAATTATGTTGTTGATCGATTAATTTAAAGAATCATGTTCATTTATGCCAGAATATAAGAATTAAATCATCATAGACAATGTCATAATTTCAAAAGTAAGTATGACATATAAAATTCTTTCTGGGTAAAAGTTTTGAAATCGGCTTATGTAAACTCGTGTCGAATAAAATCTTTCAATCTTTTGCTTTTCACCAAAACGAGTTAAAAGTGAAGAGAAAATATTTTATTGGATATGAGTGTACTGCAGTTTCAAAATAAAATGTTTCGATAATCGAAAGTGATCTTCACTGCAATAACTCATAAACAAAAAAAGCGTCTCACAAAAATTGCGAAAAAAATTTTTTGATTCAAAAATTGCATAATGAATAAATGAACAAAATATAAACATTACTAATATTAGTAATAAGTAAAACTAGTATAAGTGATTAGAAATAAGTTTGTTCGTTGATTCATTTAACATGCATTATATGAATCGAAAATTTTTTCGCAATTTTTGCAAGACGCTTGTTTTGTTTTTGAGGTATTGCAGTGAAGATCACTTGCGATTATCGAAGCATTTTATTTTGAAACGATAGCACATTATTGGATTTAAAGTTTATTCAAAAAAATTTAATTTTTATTTAAAAATAAAATGAAAATTTGCTTAAGTTGCGAAAATGTCTTTACAAAAGCATACAAAATCAACGTGTTTGAATACTTGCCAACATTAAAAAATGTCTAAACTGAACTTGCACAAAGAATTATTGCGGTCTCGCGCGTGCAGTAGTGATCATTTCAAGATGAGCTCGGTCGCAAACTTAGCCTCCACTTTCACTCTCTCATAATTCATGTTTTCGTCAAAAAGTATTTTTCGAGACAAAAATTATCGATAAAAATGTGAGATGCTCACAAAAAAATTTTTGTCCATCCAATGGGAAAACCAATGTTAAAAAACCATTGAGTTCAAAAACAATGAAATTTTAATTTAAAATAAAAAATGAAAAATTTGCTTGTATCCTCCATCACTAGGTATTTAATTCTTTTGTGTTTAATTCAAAGAGCGCTTGAATGCACATAAATTCAAGAGAAAAGATTTGAAATAATTTTTAAAATCTATTTGAAAATAAGTAAAAAAGTTTTAAAAAGAGTGGACAAAATTTAAAAAATAATGGTTAATAAAATATGGGGTTATTTAGAAACTGCTCACACTTTGCAACATTCGAAAAAATATATTCAAACAAGACAAATTATTCGTTCTTTTTAAGCTATAAAAATTTTTACCACAACTCTTTAACTTTAAAATTTTTTAAATTAATTTTTGTACAAATTGAGTTTGGACAGGTTTTATATTGTACAAAAAATTCTCTGGTGCTTTTTCATTAAATTATATTTTTTAAATTATGAAAGAACAAAATTCTTTAACACACTCATCTATATAGTTAATAAGCTTGATTTGGTCCAAATAGCACAACAATTTTAAATATCATTAGTAATGATTCCTTACTAATCAAAATTCGCTTACTAAAATCAATTGCATATTGTTGAATCGATTATTTTAATAACTATTTATATGCTCAATTCTTGAATAGAACAAGCTAAATTTCTAAAATAAATGCATAAGGACAAAATTGCAGTTTTTTACGAGTAAAAGAGTTTTATTGTTTAAGTTTGTGATTAAAATGAAATAAAGCAAACATTTTGAAAATGTGTGCCATTTATGGCGACAACGAATTGCTTTTAAAAAAGCGATGTAACTTTATAGAAAGAAAGCAATGATTTGATCGGAGAAAGCGAAAAGTGGCCGTCGTTATGTCCGTAAATAAAACAAACAAAATAAAGCAAAAGAAAGCAGAGCAGTTATAAACAAATAATGCAGCAAAGCGTTTTATTTTATTCTATGTGGTTTTTTTTGCCCAATTCTCAGCTTGTAGTTTGTTGTTTTTTCGTTAAGTCTTGCTAAACCAACAAACATAAACTCTTCTTTTTCATGCTCATTGACCTGAAAATATATTTATTTGTTTACAGAAAATGGTTGCATTCTAGTTGGATCCAAATTTCTGCTTCTAGCACGAAAGTTCAAAATCAAGAATTTTTTTAATTTTTAAACTTGATTAAATGTAAGCGTTAAAGCCACAGTAAAAGTTAAAGATTATCACAAATTGCAAAATCAATCAAATGGTCGCTCAGCACTTTTTCGTGTAAACACGAATGGTTCCGAAGCTTTATTTCGTTTACTTTTATTTCGCCGTTCAACCGTTTCATCACATATATTCACCATTAAATTGATTAATGGAGAAACGCTTTCAGAAGTTTTGCTTTTTCATGACAATTAACACAATCGTGAGTGCATATCCGAAAATTTATTTTTTAGCCTTTATCGAATTGATTCACATTTAACGCAATTTAAGCCACCTCCCCAATTTAAGCCAGCGTTTTCAAAATTTAATAAGAAATAAAAAATTTTCTAAATTCACTGATGAGATTGTATTTATCTTAACTCATTTTATTGATGAAATTTTTAGCTATTTGATTCGAACCTAATGATGTTCTAATTTGGCCTCGTTCATTTCGGTGAAATGGTGCCTTAATTACTTTCAAGCGATCGATTTAATGGAAAAACAACTTGTTTTAATGTATAAACAACACACGCGAAACGTGACTTGAAATTTTTTGATCCGCTCTTTCGATTTCAACGATTTTGTGCTTTCATCTTATCGAAAAAAGAGCTTAAGCAACGACATTTTTTGAAATTGCATACATTTGAATTCAAAAACAATTTTTGTCAATTTTTTAGGCAGCAAAAAAAACTGCATATGATGTGAATATTGATCATTTCAATCGGTTAAGCTCATAATGCTTTGCAAATTTTGAATAAATTGGATAAGCAAATTTAAGAAGTTCGATTTTCTTTATATGTACGAAAATTCAAATTAGATCTAAGGCAATATTAAATCAAATTTTCTGAAAAGAAAAAGATTTCTCGCTCTCTTTCTCTCTCTATCTCTTTCAAAAATAAAATTAGAAAGAATTCTTGTATGCGTTTAATCAAGTAAATTAGTGAACGAAAAGCTGTGCAAACGTTTCTTTGTTGAATAGAAACTTGCGTAAGAGAGTAAAACAAGAATGTAGCCGAAATCAAATGTCGTAAGTGATGATAGATAACAGAGGCTCACAACCTGACATCTGAGAATTAAATAGGTCAGCTATCGTAAGAATTGAATTGGGTAGGCAAAAAGTCATCTGCTATAGAAAAAACATATTATAGAAGTAAAAGTTATGATAAAATTATACTGAAATTAATACCGAATATAAAATACTATCTTTTGAAATGATAAACTAAAAATTTTTTCCAGCAAAAGAACATCGATAAAATTTAATTAAAAAAGATTTCTGTTTTTATACATTTTCCCAATAAAACTTTTAAAATAAAATCTAAAGAGAGTTTGCATTCGATTTTTTTCTTTATTTTAAGATTCTTTTATTTGAAAAAAAGGTAAAAAATTAAAAACGCACTTAAGTTCTAAGCATGTTTTCAATTTTTTTCAAATTTTTTTATTTCTCAATATAAAAAACAACTTCCGTGAAAGAGATGAAAAAATCCGATGTACGGAAATAATATTGAAGAGTTTGAAAAAAATTGAACACGAGTTATCAAAAATAGTGAAGTAAATAATTCTTTCATCCGAAATGTTTTTCAATTTTGCTTTCCAGCTTTCGTTTCCGCATTTTTTAAAGCTTCAAACGAAAAAAAAAACTTTTCCTCTTCACAGTTTTCGAGTTCTTTTATTTCGTTTTACATAAACTTTCTTTTGCTCGAAAAAAATTTCACCAAATTCGACAAAAATATCTTTTTT
>NCKU01005218.1:0-10546 GCA_003675995.1 Dinothrombium tinctorium
CAAAAATTAGCTCTCTGGTTATTTTGCTTTGATTTGAACACCAAAGGGAAAATGTTAAAAAAAGATGAATATCGGAGGCATTTAATGCATTTTTTATAACGAATACTTTAACTAAATGCACTTAACTTAGCTCTTCAAACTTATGCTTAAACGATAATAGAAAGCTAAAATGAATGAAATTCGGAATTTTGAATAAAAATTTACTAGCAAAACTATTGAAAACTTTGACTTTATGCATTTAAAGTAGCAGAACTGTAATGTATGCATTTTTGGCGAAAACATGCGTTTTATGTCATAAAATAATTTTTTATACAATTAAATATTCATTCTCAGTCTACTAATGAGTTTTTGTTGCAATTATAAGCACTTTTGAAAATCGCATTCTATAGTGCTCATTAAATGACACTCAAACTTTAGTAAATATATTTTTTTATATACTAAATGAAACGACAAAGTTCTTTCAATTTTTCTATTTCTGACTTTTGAAATGGTAAATGTTTACCAAAATGATTCTCATAATCAAAAGAAATCGAAATTGAAATGCGAATGAGTCCATGTAGTTATTTCAAAAGATAAAAAATTTTTAATTTTTAGTCATTTTAAAAAACTATTCTAAATTTAACTATCAATAATGACTTCATTAACCAAATCACATTTTTATATACGTAGCAGTTGTATATAATTTAGTTACACAAGTTATAACGGTAAAAATCTTCCTGATTTAATAAAAGTTAAAAAGATTTTGCAATCAAATTATTCAAAAAATGTTGATGTCGAGATGAAATAAATGACTAACAAAGTAAAACTTCTGTAAGCTCGTTTTTCCAAAGATAGTTTTAGTAAATTTATATTTTTTTTGTTAATTTTTTAGTTTGTCTGTTTTTTTAAATTCATAGCGTAATTTATTATAGTAAATTTTAAGTGCTTCTACTTTCAACTGTAAAATTAGATTTGATTTATTATTGGATATTCAATTTTTCTAAATATACTTACAAAAGACACTTTTTTGGTGTCAATTTTGTTGAAATTTTGCGCACAAATTCTATGTTCAATACAAAGCATAAAAATGTGATTTTTAGTTGCCCTTTCGAAAACGTTCGCGAAATATTTCAGGTCAAATATAAGATATTAAAAAAAATATTAAATTATATTAAATATTTTATTTAAATATTAAATTTATTTTAAACTCATGATAATACAACTATCTAAATATGAAAGCTCAATAGCATGATGGTATCGATCATTCAACACAAAGGCTTTTGGTTAAAATTCAAATTTAACTTTTTCACTTTGCTGTTTCGCATTGAGACGCTTGTATTTTCATCCATTTTATCACTTTTGAAAGCAAATTTGTAATGAATTTTAACACTAAACTTTTGTAGAGAAATTCTTTATAATTTGTTTTTGAAGTTTAAATTTTTTAATTAAAAAACGCAAAGAGCAAGATTTTTCAAAATTCTTATAATTATGAAAAGCAGTTTAAACAGGTTGAACAAATTCTTGGAATTAATATAAGTTTTCATATTTTCTGTTAAAGTCACGTATTTCTTCATTTACCATTCAAAAAAAGTAAATATTAATTTCAATTAGAAACTTAATTTCATCTTTATTCATTATTCATTTATTCATTATACAAAAAATCGAATTATCATTCTCTTTCACATCAAAATTAGAAAATTTTCTATCAAGGAGATTAGTAAAATAATCTGGAAGCAACATTTTAATTTTGTTTGTTAGAATAAATGCATTAAAAAATTGCAATGAATTTAATTATTTAAATTTAATTTTTTATAAGTAAATTACTTACAGTGAATAATTTAAACATGTACTATTCTGAACAAAAAAGTGTCTAACTGTGTGAAGCTTTGCGTAGAAAACGAGTAACGTTGTTTTGCACCAAATAGTACTTAACGATCTCTACCTACTTTCTGCTCTCTTTCTCTCACTTCTCTCATTTTTTTCACTCGGTTTTAGCATTTCTCTAATCATTAAATGATCTTTTTGCTTGTTAAAGCTTGAGTATACAACTTTTCTATAAAATGAAATAAAAAACTTCAACTTAACCTTTGCACAATCTTTTATAATTGTGTTGATAAAACAAAAGTTTTTTTGAATGAGAATTTAACACATGAAAGATTTAAGAGATAAAGTTTAGTTTGATTTTTGTTTCAATCGATTGACAACTGCAAAACAGAAAAGGCAAATTTAAAAAATGCAAATTCAAGTTTTATACACAATTTTTTTGAATAGATTCAAAGAGAGAAAAAAATCTTTTCACTTGTACCGTAAAATACTTTTAACGAATTCAGTCCACAAAATAAAGAAAGAAGCTTAAAAATTGATTTTATTATTAGCATTGCGCATATTTTCTCTTTCAAACAGAGACTGAAAAATTATGCATCCCACCCGTTAATGAACCATCGCCACCATACGAAATATAAATTACAAATGCAAGTGCAGAAGAATTCGAAAGCACGCAATTTGAAAAAAAAAAATTTGAAAAACGCTGAACGAATTCAAAATTGAGAGGAAAGCGTATTATTAAATAGAAATTTTTGCATTTATTTGCAGCCACAGTCAAAGCAATTAGAATCAGACTTCTTTCATTGTCACTCTGAATTATTAACTGTTTCTTTCTGTTAAAACTTGAGCTAATCAAAATAAGAATCAAACGCCCTTTTATCTTTGATAAGTTGAAGTTTCTTGTTTGCTTCTAAATTTTTCGCTAACTTTATTTCTGAGCAGTAAAGCGATAAAATGCGAACGATAAATTTAAAAGAATATTAAAAATTAATTGATATTGCTAATTACTTTACAATAAATAAAAATTTTTAAATTAAATTTTTAAGAGTTGTGAGAAAAATTCTTTTCGTACAATCTTCTAAAGTACTTTAAACATACTTTGCTTTGTAGTGAAACTTTTATCTATCCACAGTATTACACTTCTTGCTTCGAAGTTCTTTTTTTTTTGGAAAAAGTAAATCCAAATATTTTCGTTCGCATGAAAAGAATGAATGCAATCAATTTTCGTTGGTTTTATTTTGATCCTATTTTCCATTTAAATAAACACATGTACACTGAGCTTGGCTGGTATATAATATTCGTTTATAATTTATTGCGTTTCGGACGAAATAAATTTGATTACATTAAATGTATATAGAAGAGCGAGAGCGAATGGCTGTGAAAACGGTCGAAAGCATGTCAACTGCCTTTTAGTTTAACATTGCAAACGAAGTGAAACCACACGAGAATCTATTAATCTTTATCACTTTAGCGCGACAACAATTGAAAATCTCCTAAGCTATCGCTCAGTTGAAGCTTGTGTTTCGCTCACCTACACATAAATCGTCGAAGTGACTTACAACGCGAATAAGATGCGAATTTCATCTTTACGGCATAAAATTAATCACTAAATTCTGTTTCATCTTGCAAGCGAAAAAAAATTGCAAAAATAGTTGAACAGTCTGTCGAACAGTTTGAATCTTTCGTGAAACATAAACCAATGCTGAAATCGATAAAAGCGAAAGATTGTCAGAGATCTAAAAAAAACATGTACATGCATGGAACTTTTTTGACATGTCATGTTATATTGTACAGCTCTTGCTAAAATGTTTGCGATAATTTGTATCGAATGTACAGGTTTTTTCGATAACAAAACAAAACACTCTGACAAAAGCTGTACGTTCTGCTTGTAGCTGTTGAAAAGCGAAAATGAAAATCGATTCAGCGCTAATAATATCTTATTTGATACAAATTACTTTCTACATTTAAAAGTCTATTTGACACTCGCACAAATTAACATCATCATGAGTTTCACGTTTTTCTACAACCTTAAATTTTGAATGCAAAATATTATCGATTTTTTCAAAATATAAAAAAGATGCGAATATGCGGTCAAAATCTTTTTTCGACGAAATTCAAATGCATCGAAGTTTTCGAAATTTGATAAGCTCGAGTTTATTTTTAAAAAAGAACAATTTGTATTTTATTGATTACTCCCTGCTTCACTGTAAATCCATGCGAAAAGACCGAACTTTTTATTGAGTTCACAAATCGATTTTAAATTGTTATTTCATTGAATTTCAACAAAGAGAAAAGGATGAAAAGTAAGTTTTAATATATTTTGTTCGCAGCGTGACTAAAAACTTGGTGACACAACTTTTCTCTTTACTTTTTCAATTGAAAAAAAAACTCATCTTTGTTATAATTCTTTCTCAAGTTAATTTATGTGAGAAAATTTTCTTACTTTTTAAACATTTTTAAAAATATAATTTCAACATTGCAAACACTTCGCAAAATCTCCTATATATGAAATATACTCACATTATTGAAAGTTTTTAAAATGTCTCACGAGTGAGGCTCATTCACTCGTTCCTTTAAGATTAAAGATTTTAAAAAATTTTTATAAAAATTAATTAATTTTGTGAGGAAATTTTATTCTTAATCACATTCTTTGATGAAAAATTTAAAGTCAAAAATATAATATTAAAAATAAGTAGAGAATTTAATAAGATATCCATTTCGAAATGTAGATGTTATGTTTATAGTTGAATGTTAAGCTCTTTATGAATTAAATCGTTCAAACTTTGTTTAAAATGTTGCATTTAGTAAATTAGTAATGCCACATTTAGCAAGGCGTCTACTTTTGTATTAAAAATTGTATTTGAATTTATTAAAACTTTAATTTTGATTAAGCTTTGTTGACTTTATTGAAATTTTTTAAATTAATTTAAGGATCTAAACTTTGAAGAATTTCTTATTTATAAAACCGAATGAAAGAAAATTTTCAGTATTTTACAAAGAATTCTATCGATTTGTTGGAAAGTCAAAGCATAACATAGCTTTAAAATAGGTCTTTTGTCGCTAAAAACGTTACTATTTTAATTTGATAAAATTTTTGACTGAAATTGGATTCTTTCTCTAGTTTTTCACATAAATAACTTTTATTTCTATTATTTAATTATTTCTAAAGAATCTAATATTAGATCTCAAATAAAAAAACTAAAGATTTTGCTCATACTTAGGCAATAAAAATTCCATACTCTTAAGATATATCCGAAAATATCGCTTATTTCTTTGAATCAAAATTCTTGTGAGACGCTCGGAGAAGTTTTCAATCAAACAATTTTTCTAATTTTGTTCATTTTACAAGCTCTATTAAATAATCATTAGTCCTGATTAGAAATATAACTAAAGAAATCAAATATCGATTTAATATTGAAAAAATCAATTTTTTTTCTTAATCGAGATTTTATAAAGAATCTAACTCTCTCATAGTATTTTTATGCTTTGAAGACTGCACAACGTTTTTTATCATTTCATAAATTTTAGAAATGTCCATCCAAGACTCTTTAAAAGATTTTATACGATTTTTAGGCTCCTATAAGCTTAAATTTTGAAATTTTGATAAAAGTTTAATAATGTTTGTGTAGTTAATTTTGGTCTTAAGCGCCTTATACTGTTTTAGATATTTGATCATTTGTACGAAGTATTAGCTTACATTTACGTTTCATCTAGAGAGGTGTTATCATCATTTGAATTTTGAAATGCAAGAAGAGTTCGAGTTGTAAGCTTTATTCTTTTTTTTAAAGTAAATCTCGAATTTTGCATTTTTTGTTTCTTTATCATTCATTTATTATTAAGATGTATTTTGATTTTGAGTATAATGGATTAAGATTAATTATAAAATTCTAAATTAAAGTCGAATTTTAAAATCCTTAATGTACTCGCAAGCTTTCTATTTGTTTCATTTCCTGAATATTTAATTAAACTCTTAAGTTACTCGACATTTTGGTGAGTATTTTAATTTCATACCTTTTTGCCTATTTATCTTCAATTTTTTACATCTTCGACTTCTCAAAAAATTATATTCATACTTGTTATTACACAATGATTAACTTATTGTAGTTGATCCTGATTTTCATCGAAAACTTTTTGTCTTGAGTAAATCTAAATAAAGCATAGCATGTGAAGAATTTTCTTTACAAACCTCAAATTGTCAATTAAATTAAAAGTTAAAAAACAGAATAAATATAATAAACAAAAAGCTTTGAAAAATATAATTTCTTCAAATGTATTTACTGTGAAGTTAAATCAGCCGAGGAATAAAATGCATTTTTATTCCTGAATGAACATAATACTTGAAGTGTTTAAATAAAACTTTTTTATGTTTCAGCTATTTTATATTCTAGAAACATAAACATTAATGATGTTTTTCTTTAATTTTTAAAAGTGCTCCAAGTGAACCTAATACAGTTTTAATATAAGTATTTCGTAGTTATTACTATCGTAGCTGTTCTAGCGATTATAGTCTCTTCTTTTCTCTCTCTGCTTTTCGATAAAAGTTGGTCTTTAAAAAAGTTTGCAGAGACATTTTACTTTTTTAATATTTTGCTTTTTTGAAGTAATTAGTAAATTAACTTTTGTAAAAAATTACTTTCAGCAAATCTACTGTAAAAGCTTCTTAATTAATGATTTAAAAAATGATGATACACCTTTTACAACATAAAATAGATTTGATCAAAAATAGGAATTGTTAAGGCAGATTATATTGCAAATGCTGGCATAAAACATCATTTCGTTGCTTAATCTAATTCACTACTTTTAATTGGTCTATTTATTTTTTATTTACCTACTCAAAAAGCTGCTTAAAGGATTAATTAAGAGATGTAGAAAGCGCATTTCTAATTAGCGATTGCTTTGTCGGTCTCAAATGTTGACAAAACTTTGTTGTTTAATATTACAAAGCACTACCGATTCAAAATAAAATGTTTCGATTATCGAAAAGTGAGCTTAACTACAAAGCATTTGACGAATTAAGCGCCTTAATAAAGCTGCTTTGCAGTTAAGCTCACTTTCGATAATCGAAACATTTTATTTTGAATCGATAATACAATATTTAATCAAAATTACTTTTAGTTTTGTAATACGACTCCTAAATAAAAAAAAATTCGAAAGCATTATCAAGTTGATTAAATTTGATAATGAAACTCTGATCAAATAAGCTAATCCTCTTATCTCATGAGCAAAACTTTAAATTTATTTGTATTTTTACTTATCAGAAGTTGAATCAGTTTAAAAAATTATAATTTAACGATCTTAATTAAAAAGGACCAAATGCAGTTTATTTCTTTCGAGATGTCCACCATGTTTTCTTTGAAAACTTTTCAAAATGAAGACCAAACAATTCAATATTGCAAATTATTGAAAGTTTAACATACGCGAAACAGTTTAGCACCATTGTTTATAAAAATGACCGATTTATTGAACTTCAGTTGAATTACCCGAGAAGACATGCTTTCCGCAATTTTTTGAAAATTTTCAAACGAAATATATTATATCAATTTAATCAATTTAGCGGTTATGAGTGTTTCAGCAAATTCTCGAAAAGTGCCTTATTTTTCAAATTTTGTAACCAATTTTTTTACCTTTTGCCCAATAAATTCACTAAAAACACTTTTTCTGATTTAAAACGAAATGTTTGGGAAAATGCCCATATTTTTGACCCTGTAAAGCGATTTGTATCTATTTTATCTCGTTCTCTCTCTCAAATGTCATTGCACTATTAAGCAAATTTTCAAAATTATTAAAAAAGAGGTCAAAAGTTATTAAAGAAAACATAATGAACATCTCGAAAGAAACACCCTGTATAATCAATTTTTAGATATGTTATTCAGCCACTAGATGTCGACTGCTTGCACTTAACTGCTTAACTGCAATCAATAATTCCAACTTTTGCAAGAATCTTAAAACTCTAAAAATGCAACTGTCTTTGCGATGCGATTTTTGTACGCGCTTTGATTTAAATTGTTTCGAGTCAATTCATTTTTTAAAACTTTTTTCTCCAAATTTTTAAAAACTAATTTTATCAATATGTAACATGTGTTTGTTAAAAGCAGAATTTTGTTTTAATTTGATATATTTGGTGCGGATTGAAAGCTAACTGAAATATTTCAAATTATACATGATTTAAAACATTCACCATTAAAAATTCATTCTTTTTGTAATGTTTTCATCAATATTGTACACAATTAAAATAGCTCCATCTTACATTCTTTTGGAAAGTTTCAAATATGAAATGTTGATAGAAATTTGAAATTAAACCATATTTGACATAAAAATATGATGAAAAATGTTTATAAAAGTAGGTTCGTCGCTTTGTCTGAAATTAAATCTAAACAAAGCGATTAAAGGTTGAAATGGACCATAAAATTCGTTGAGCAAACGTTTAATATAAGTAAAGGAACTTATAAAAATAATTAATTTCTCACAAGCGAGAACATCTAAATTTTACAATGCATTATGAAAATGATTTTTTTTTCATTACTTTTCATTCATTTGGCAGTCTTCAAGAATTCAGATGATCAAATCAAATGGTGCAGATTATGAAAAAGTAATGCAAAATAGTTGAATGCATTTTTCAATTTACTAGTTTTTCGAAATAATCATTGATTATAAATTAATTTGTGAAATTTTTTCAAGCCAATATTTTCTATTAAATATAGCAAGTCGATAACAACAAAACTTTAAATAAATTTTTTATATTGATTATAACTACTTTGAAAAAGGCATAAAACCTTTGATTAGGTGTCGAATTTTTAAATATACATTTAATAAAGAAAATTTTTAAATTGAAAATTTATACTTCACCAAATTTTCAGACGAGTTCGTACTCATTTAAAACAATTCATGATTTTTAAGACTGAAATAATATATTTATATATAGAGATGCTTTTCTAGCAAAAACTATCATTACAATGCTTGAAAACAAGTAAGCCTTCAACTATAATGTCGCAATAATCGCTTTCTCTCTGCAAATATTTACACTTCTTTTTTGAAACGAATCATATTTATTTTACTCTTAAAACTTATCTCCAACTTTTCTTTTGATTTAATTTCATTTTCAGCTTGTTAAAAATAATAAAATTATAAAGCTACAAAATCATGACTTTTCTTTATTTTAAACTTCATTTTTATTCGATTTTTTTGACATTTTAATGCTTCTTGCATTTTTAAAATAAATTTGACACAACTTTTATATTTTTCTCTCTAAAAATTTAAGAAATTTTTTTGAAAGAAATCACGCAAGCAGAGAAAGCTTTAGTCACGTGCTGAATTCATAAATGTTTTTCAAGTTAATATCTTTTTTATAATGAAGAACAAAGAATTTTGCAAATGCTAACAAATTTACTCAAGTTAAATTTATAAAAACATTTTAATTTTTAACGTTATTCATGTTTCAACTTTTGTCGATTGATACATTTTAGAACATATCGGATCAATATAAAGCTTTCTTTTACATTTTATAATGGTTATATCTTCGAGGGATGAATTCTTCTTTTGAATTATTGAAATTAACTTGAATAAATATAACTTAAACTGAAAAAAGAAATTTGATCTTAGTTATTAGACTTTTTTCTTTATTTTGACTTTAAAAAAAATTAAATTTATGTATGCATTTATACAGGAAAAATATTAAATTTATGCAATAAAATATGCAAGATAAAACGGATTTCCACCAATATAAGTGTTTGTCATCGATCCGTTAAATAAGTTCAGAAAACAAAAAATCGTTCAACTTCACTATCGATAAAAGCTGCGAATTTAAGAATCAATTATTAATAATCAATGAGAATGTTTTTAAAATATAGAACAACTTTTCCATAAAGAGTTTGAAATAGCCGTAAATTTAGTAATTTTTTCATTTTAAGATAAGAATTAGCAATTTATCCGCAAAAAATTGACTTCTATCAATTTAATAACACAATTTTTTAATTTTTAATCTTATCGATTGTAATTTTAAAATTTTATTTACACTTCGCTTCAATCGAATCGAAAAAATAATTTTTAAAAATAAGAAGTTTAATTACTTCACCAAAAAATAAATAAATATGCTGGTAATTTTTTTATTTCAAAAAATAAAATTTTAATTCTTTAAATGCAACATAAGCAACTAAATAAGATAATTTTAATTTTTTTTCTTTGTATTTTTGTCATAAAAAAGATGTTTCAAAAAGCCATGAACTTTACAAATAGAATGTACTACCAAATTTTCGATAAAAATTTACTACACCGTCTTAAAAAATTTTTGAATTTATGTATATAAAGAAGCATACCTGTTGTTTATGCATTTTTGATAAAAGTTCGCCTTTTAAAACATAAAATAATTTTTATGCAATAATACATTGATTCTATCTCTAGTTGGTCATGCTTTTAAGCCAAGTTTTAATGTGTAATCAAAAATTTTTTCGAATCAAAGTTGATTTTTCTTAGATAATGAAATTTAAAAAAAAAAAGAAAATTGAGATAAAAAAATTTTACAGGTAGAAAGAAATAAATCGTTTTGTTCTGAAACGAAGCAATAATCAAAATCAAATTCTTTTGACAGTCGTTTGAATTAAGTTTTGAATTGTCGTTTGAAAAGAAAAACTCAAATAGTGCATTGCAAAAATGTTACTTCGCTTCGTGTGAAAACCAAAATGAAAAAATTTAAAATTTGTTTTTGTACTATATAAAATTTATTCTCATCAAGAAATGATCAAAAGCA
>NCKU01005219.1:0-10545 GCA_003675995.1 Dinothrombium tinctorium
AAATAACATTAGAGTTCTTACTCAAAGGACTTGTTCGTCTGATTATTGTTATTATATTGTTGACTATTGTTGAAATTTCAAAACAATATGTATAGTCAGGCGAACAAGTCCTTTAAGATTTAAATAAAAAGCAATGCAAAGCATTTCAAGAATCGAGAGAAGCACGAATTTAAAGCGTTCGCATCAAAAGTTATTTAAAAATAGTAAAGATCGATTTAAATAAATTAAATACGAAACGAAAGATAAAAAATAATGGCGCGAGATTAGAGAACCACCCCTCGGCTACAGACGGCGAAAAGCAATGAATTCGATTTTTGAGTGAAAAGAAGAAAAAAACGAAAAATTATTTTTCAAAAAAACTTAAACTCGTCAATTTCAAAGAAAGCGAAACATTGTTTTATTTATATTTTTATTCATAGCCTTTTGTTCCTCCTTTCTTTCAATTAAATTATCACCCATCGAACGATCGCTGGCTTTCGAGTCGCTCTTTTATTGGCACATCTTTTCCAGCTTTCGATCCAATACTGCGAATGTGTTTTATTCGTTATTAATTATTACTATTATTGTCACTCGAATTAAATTTTACGGCGAAAATAAACGAATCGAAGAGAGAAGAGTCTAAATGAAAGCAAGCATTGATTGTGACGAAAAGTGAGAGTAAAAAGTGAAAAGCGGAGAAAAGAAAAGGAAAACAGAATGTCGACGAATGAATCGACGTACCCGATGCCTTCTTCTGTCATGGGTCCACAAAAGAATAGTTTCATTTATAACAAATGTCAGTTTTGTGTGAATATTTTCAAATGGGTACCGGTGGTGTTCATCACAGCGGTGCTCGCGTGGGGGTACTATGCATACGTTTTTGAGCTTTGTATTTGTAAGTTTCTCTTTTTTGTGAATTGTTCGTTTGTATCTAATATTTTCACTGCTTTTCTGCACAGCGACAATGGAATCTGTGATACTTAAAATTGTTTGTTTGATTTGCTTTCACTTCTTTTACATAATGACGTTTTGGTCGTATTGGCAAACGATTATCGCTAAACCGGGTGTTGTTCCTCGCAGTGTAATGTATCTTTTGTTGCATTCATTTACTTCCATATCTAAACCTTTATCATTGAAAAATTGCTTTATTCTGACTCAATGCCTTTACTTTCTCTTCATAGTTTTGGTTCACGTACGCAGATTTTGAACGCTTGCAGAAAGAAACAACTGAAGAGGGACGCACACAAATAATCAGCGAAATAATCGCAGAACGGCAATTGCCCGTTTTGTGTCGCACCTATTCAGGTTCATATCGTCTGTGCGAAAAATGTAACTTAATTAAACCCGATCGCTCGCACCATTGCTCAGTGTGCGGGCGTTGTGTGCTTAAAATGGATCATCACTGTCCTTGGTTAGAAGCGATTAATTTTGCCCTGCATAAATTAACTTAAAGCATTCACTTTTCAGGGTTAACAATTGTGTCTCATTTACAAACTACAAATACTTCGTTTTGTTTCTTGGCTACGCTTTCACTCTGTGTTTATACGCTGCCATAACATCGTTTTACTATTTTTTAAAGTCTTGGAAAAATGAAATTCCGAACTGGAGCAAATTTCACATTTTATTTTTATTTTTCGTCTCAATTATGTTCGCGATAAGTCTTGTTTCACTGTTCGTTTACCACTTATACCTTGTTTTTATGAACCGTTCAACGCTCGAATCGTTTCGCGCGCCTGTATTCCGATTTGGTCCTGATAAGAATGCGTTTAATTTAGGCAAATATCAAAACTGGTGTCAAATTTTTGGCACTTCAAAGCTTAAATGGTTCCTGCCAATGTACACGAGGTATGCAAACAACTTAAATCAATTTGCGAGACCAGATTAGTTTAGTTTCGACTGCTAGTTTAGATTCTGTTTTGATTTCTTTTCTCTTTGTGTGTTGATCCCATGTTTCCCACACACAGTATCGGTGATGGTGTTCAATATCCCGTAAAAATACACAGCGAACACGCACAGGATATACAAGAAGCGTACACTGCTCAAAAGAGTCTTCTTCACTCGGACAGTGATCGACAGCGACAAGTTAATCAGCAAACAATGATGCTCGCCGCGACACAAAAGCAGACAAACTTTTACAACTCCATACCGACTTCAACCGACAGTGGCCCGTTAGCAGTTACAGATTCGGCACAGGCATCGACCAGCGAAGTAACCATACCTTTGAGTGTAGGCAATGATGAGGAGATGTCATCGCATAGATCAAATAATAAACGAGTGAATGATGCAGGAGACGATCGCAAGCTTTATCCTGTTTGATAAAGATATAAATATAGCGAATGGAGTTGTAAAAGTTTTCACTGCTTATCACTGACATCACATTTATTGTTATTTCTTTTATTTAATTTTTCTTAAAATAACTTTTAAATCGATCAATAAATTGTTTAAAAACGGCATTCGCAATTTTGTTTTCTTTCCGGTCGCCAATAGTCAAGGAACTGGTGTTGTGCATAAATGTCGTTACCAAATGAATGCGGACGAAGAGAGCAACAATCCGTTATTGAATGGCTATGACGAAGAAGCGAACATTGAGCGTACTTCTGTCTCATTAAATGAGAAAGGTTAGCTCAATACCTAATCAAATCATATTTTATAATCAAAGTTTTAAAACGCTTCATTTTTCAGGTGATTCTCAAATAAATTCAAACGCAGAAGAATACTCATCATTCAGTGGTCGCACAAAAGAAGTTTGTGAAAAATTCATTGAAAGCAAACCTTCACTGATCGCGCCTTCAGATCATTTTGAGAATGTAAATCTCGTCAATTTATGAACACAGCTTTTGGTTGATTTTCCAGATGTATTCCAGTTTACATTCGTTGGACCGATTATCATTCATTGTTTCGATTTTTCGCGATGTTGAAGACAATAATTGAATGAATTTATTCTGAAAGGGCCTATCCAACAATGAATATATCATTAGAAAGGCCCTTTCGGAATAAATTCATTCAATTATTTATTGTTGTTAGTGTATTTAAAAAACATTCGCAAAAAAATTTAATTTTTATGCTAAAAATAACATTAATTCATTCATTCAAAAATCAATGCTTATAAACACAATTTTTGCGGCTTCATTAAAAGATGTTGCGTTTTTTAACGAATCCATAAATTTAACTTTTAGTTACTTTTACTTCCAGATGCATTCACTTCAGATTGTCCGCTTTGTTTTGCTTGTCCGGTTCATTTTCGAATCAGCACTTCGTTCAAATTTTAATAAAATTTTTAAAAAATTTTCATGTTTATATATTAAACATTTAAAAATTTGTTGGCTATAGAAAGAATGGAGAAAGAATCGGATAGGAAACTCATGAAAATAAAGAACAGTTGGCCTAAATTTCAAGTTAAAAGTAGCAAAAATACTATGACATGCTGCTTATCAACTTTTTTCTATCAATAATCACTTTATCTATTGATCGAAGATTATTCGCAAATTTTTTTAATTTAAAATAAACAAATCTTATTGCTTTGGACTTTTTTCAAATTTCAGTAAACGCCAAAACAATTCCCCATTCCAAATGCGCATATGCATGCTAGAGTGGGGAATTATTTTGCCGTTTACTGTATTAAAATAATTTTGGCGCAAAAAGTTTTCGACTGCTTTTATTCATTTTTTTTATCTATTGAACAGCTGTCAAAAATGCTTTTAATTGTCAAAGTAAGAACGACAAATGAAAAATGAATTTTATTTCTCTGCAGCTCCCGAACGTTCTTTTAGATTCGATGAGTAGACATCTTTTTTGTAGGTGAAAGGAAACGAATTGGTCACGCGTTTAGTCAACTGTATTCGCGCGGCTTCTTCAGCGAACGGATCTTTGGCGAAAAATGTGAATAGCCACGCTTTGAAAAAAGTAACACCGAATGCGATCATCAACTCGCTTTGAGCAATGCCGAGCATAAATTTAAACAGCCATTTGAATGAAGTTTCACTGTCGAACTTTTTACTCGTCGAGTAAAGTATGATCACAAATGTCATCAAAATGCATATGGCGTGTATGAAAATCGCGAACGCAATTCGAATGTAAATATGCATTTGGCTCGGATTTCGTGTCGTGAATACGTTCAAACTTAAAATGATTTTCAACGATAGCAGCACAAAGTAGCAAACGCCTGTGCGAAAAGTCATACTCGCCAATTTGATCAAATTATTAGTGATCTTGTCTTCATATTGAAAATAAGCAATGCTGAGCAACATCAGCGTGAGTAGATAACAATAGGTGATCGTCAACATTTGCGAACGACTCAACGGAGTGATGAAATTTAAATTGTACCAAGCTGTAAGTGGCCTCTCGCGATACAATCTTCGTGCCCATTCAAACATTCGCTCGCCGAACGGTTCCACGTAATCAGGATCGACTGGTTGCAATACGTGTTTAGTTCTTGCTTCTGGATACCGATTGTCTTCTGTAAACCAGCAATTGGCGAAAAATCTCCACGATTTGTTCGACTGCAAATCGCGCACTATTACTTTGCTCAAATGCCACGCCGCAAAGTCACCAGAATTGTCGTGTGCGATTACTATCGATCTCAATTCACCAATTGGTATTGATGTATTCAACGTAAACCAGCTTACATCAGACCAACCGAAAAGTTCGCGGTAAGGCACGTAAGGATTATGAAGAAAATAGCAAATGGTGTTCTGTCCTAGTTCCCCATGCAGTTGGATAAACACTTTCGCATTGGTTCCCGAACCTGGTCTCCAGTTTGTGTATATTGTGATCAAATATCTGTAAGTTCCTGTTGGTATATCGTTTATGTCGATTGCCCTTTTATACATAAAATGATCGATTACATCTAAATTAGTTGTCCAAAATTGTCCTAAAATGTATAAAAAGTGAATACTCGCTGCGGCTATGACCACAACGAAACTTCCTTCGAGAACAACATCACTTAAATTCTTGTAATCAATTTTATCAGGACTCGGAAATATCGAGAGTATTGATAATATGATTTCTTGTATTTTTTCAAACGCTGATTTCATAAGCGCCATTTGTAAAAGTTTCAATGTTAGAACTTTAAACCTTTTTTTAATTAACAATGGAATGTTTAGTTCGGATTTCCCAAATTCGCAGTTTTAGATTGTTTAATGCCCGAGCATCAGTTGTATCGCCTGCTTTGTCTCATTATTGTGATGAATAATTTTTTTCCGAAAAGAATCATCGATTTGTGATTATTTGATTGGCTGTCGATCGAACGTGAGTTCAACAATGTCCATTCTTTGAAGCGAAGAGAAGTTCTTTTAAAGAAATTCTAATCGAACATTTTTAAAACATTTCATAGAACATTTTTATTTTAGAGTTTTGAGACAAATTTTTTTGAAAAAAAAAAATAGATAATTTAGTTATAAACAATTTTAGAAGCTTAAGAAAACATGTCGAGAAAAACAGGAAAAGGAACAAGATTCGGTATGCCTTCAAGAAGTCCATCACTCGAATCGACTGCTTCGGCTTCGTTTGCACCACCAGCAAAAATTGGCCGTCGACAATCTATCGATAAACTTTCAGCTGCCGGCGTTACTGCTTATGGAAATTATTTATTCGATTGCTGTTCGATTGTTGTTTATTGTCCGAGACATAACAATTTCGCGATTTCGAAGATCAGTCAACGCAAGGGAGTGTGGCTGCCGTACGTTGCGCTTAAGCAAACAGAAGGATGGTACTCGTCAACAGTTGCACGTTTGAAACAATTATTAATGGTTGGCAGTGGTCGTAGAAATTATCTTTCATTTAATCCTCCTGAATTAATTCACATATTTCGAATTCAATTGCCAACCATCGCTCGTTTCGTTACACGAGTCACATATTTCACACAACTCACCCACGATGAAAGAAATCCGCAAAACTGCTGTCAATCGAATAAAACTGTGCAATGGATATCAGCTAAAGACATTGTCGATTACAACATTGCTGATTTATGGGGACCTGAACCATCGGTGTTCGGCGATGCATTCGTGTCAAACAACGTCGACAAAGGTGCATACACCGAATTCACGCTGCGCGATGCAATGAAATACATTCCGCGTGAGACACCGCGAACCGTTCAAGATGAGATGCTTAAATCTGCACACTTCACAGAGAAAGACATTGCGAAAGTTTACTCTGAATTTATTCAACACGTTTACCCGAGTCAATACATGGTTTTTAATTCGTTCGCCGACTATATGAAGAAACTTGGCTGGTCAAGCAACGATCTCGATCTTCGATCTGTTTTTCGTGCTTTTTCGTTTAATCGCATGCATTATCTCTCATTTCACGAATTTGTGCTAGGCATCGCTGCAATGGACAAAAGCACTCCGCACGGCGGCCGTTCAGGTGAACTGCGCTGTGGTTACATATTCAGGTTTTACGATGCGAATTGCGATAATCTTCTTGATTATAATGAAATAAAAGCGATGACATACGACATATTGAAGTCAAAGAATAAGCCGTGCGATAATGAATCGCTAGAGAAAGAAATGCTGAAAAATTGCACTGCGCTCGGCTTGTCGATAAGCGATCCCCTCAACGCAGATCTTCTAAATAAAGGTATTGGCACGATGCTCTTTCGCGGCTCTTCAGCATTATTTCGTTGCTCCTTTTCAATAATTCAGCAGATGAACATAAAGAGTAGCTACGATTCGCTGAGTGCGATTCAATTATCAGATTTTCTCGATTTCGGTGCAAGTAAGAGACCGAAAGGAACTTGTCCCCGTTGTCGAATGAAAAGGTATATTCTAGCGTTGCACAGCATTAAAATATATTTCGACGGTACATGCGGTGAACCGCAAGAAGTGAATCAAGAGGACTGCCAAAATTTGACTAAAGCGCAAAAAACACTAGAAATAAATCAATTTAGTCCTGACTTTCTACCAAATCGAATCATGGAATGGATTCGCGATTTCGCTTCTCTCGGTCTCGGCGCAAAAGTAAAGGGTAAAAAGCAAAAGGATCATCAGTTTAAAGAAGTGACTTGGATTAAATTAGACAGAGAAAAATTATCGAATGCGATTGTAAAACTTTGTCAAGACGCACTGTATTTACTGCAAAAAGACGGACGAGTGATAAAACTTAACTCACCGGCATATGTTCTCGGCGATATTCACGGTAATTTACATGATTTAATAACTTACGAAAGAATGCTTTGGGACAAGGGACCAGCTTGTACGTCGGCAGCGTATTTATTTTTAGGCGATTATGTGGACAGAGGTGATTATGGAATAGAGTGTGTTTTGTACTTGCTTTCGTGTAAAATTTTGAATCCCGATAAATTTTTTCTGCTTCGTGGAAATCACGAATTGCGACCGATTCAAACAGTGTTCACTTTTCATAAAGAATGCTTGGAAAAATTTGGCAAAAATTTTGGTCAAATAGTGTGGGAAACATGTAATAAAGTTTTCGATTGTATGCCTCTCTGCGCCATCATCGATGATTCAATATTTTGCGCTCACGGTGGTATTCCGACATCAGCGACCAAAATTGAAGAATTATACAACATCCCACTGCCTTTGAACGATCCTGAAGTACAATCACCGCCGGCGTGGGAAATTCTATGGAACGATCCGGTGTCGGGCAATGAATTCGGTGAATATGCTGAAATGCTGAGATTACAAGGTGGTAGCGGTGCGTTCAATAATTTACAAGGATTTCTGCCCAACACTAAACGCGGAACGGCATATTATTTCAGCGAAGAAGCAGTGAGTAAATTTCTTTCGGCAAATGGGTTCTCACATGTGATAAGAGCGCATGAAGTGATACCAACCGGTTATCAATTTCATATGGGTGGCAAAGTGATTACCATATTCTCGTCATCAAAATATTGCGGCGGACAGAACGAAGCGGCGGCAGCATTCGTTGAACAAGAAAGAATTCGTATACTTCGATTACAAACTTGGGAAGCTACAGGACAATGATTAAGACTTTAAATGCTTATCAAAAATATATTCGAGTGATAATTCCTAGGAGATTATATTTTTCAAATCAACAACTTTATTTGAATATAAAAGTCACAATAAACAAATTAAAGTAAACGTTTGTCTCTTCTCATTGAGCACTTCGAACAACAGTAATTCAAAAAATATTTACAAGTAAGAGCATAAGCTCAAGCACTTAAATTTTTTCCCTCTGCCCTTTCATCACCATTTTCGAATGGAGGAACCGCTAAACGCTTTCTCATGTCAGAAGTAAGCGGCGGAAAACATGATCGCGGTATTAAAAATGTTGACAAATTAAATAAATCAACGAATACTTTGTACTTATCGCTCAAAGTCGATCGCAAGTACTCGTAACCAGGAGAGCCTCCGGTTCCCATTTGCTGCGAACCGATCATTCTCAACACCATTTGAACGTGATTATCTGCGTTAATAATCAAATGAAATTGTTAATCAAATGTAGTCAGTCGGGTACCGCTTTACTTACAGCGCCATTTCGTAATCAAAGCATCGATGTCCATGAGAAGTGTTAACATATGAAATGGTTGATTAAATCGTGGCTCGTCTCTGTACAGCGAAATCATCAATGCGCCTTGTAAAGCTTTGTGACTAAATCGACGAATGCCGCGTTCAATTAACTTCTTGTGCTTTGTTTCATCGAATACAGAGTCGAATTGTTCTTTTTTGCGATTGTATTCACTGATCAACTCTTCTTTCAGCGTTTGATTCGTTTGATTTTCGCTTTGAATGCGTAAATCTTCGAGGTAAGCGTTTACCGCTTCTTTGTATCGCTCCCAAAAATTGAAATTATCCGCCTCGAGTCCTGGCGTTCGCTCCAGCCATTTCTCGATCAGCTCGCGTAGCGATGGCTCATTTTCTGCTTTCTTGATTCGTTCGATCACTTGCGAATTCTCGAATACATTCAAATAATGATTTTTGGCGAAATTAGTGCGTAAATCATTGCGTACTCCTAATTTATTCTCGATCAATCTGAATTGAACCGATTGAAAGCCGGAAGCGGGTGATAAGTAGCTGCGAAATTCCATAAAATCCAATGGTGTCATAGATTCGAGCACTTCTACTTGATCTACAAGCAACTGGAAGTGAGAATAAAATAAGCCTTCTAATCAATGAAATGATCTTAATTTTCAATTAACTGTGTTAAAATCTATTCAAGTTGTGGCTGATTAAAGATTTTTCATTTTTTTAATGAAGTGTTTACTTTGTCAAGTTTGTTATCTTTTCTTTCCTTGATAAAAAAATTTTCGTTTGAAATGATAAACATTACGTAGTTTCGCATGTTTTTTTTTAAATAAAGTCAAATATCAGCCCTCATTTCATGAGGTGATCGAAAGAGAGAAAAAATTTTATAAAGTAAAAAAAAATTGAAATTGAAATTTAAAAAATTAAATTAATATGAGCCAAAAAAATTTAGTCGATCGATTAAAATTTGGATTGTTTTATAAAGAGAAAAATTTTTTTAACTTGCTTCTGCGCCACGAACGTCATCAATTGTTTTGAAATTAGTCTGATTTTTTATTATCTAGAGAGAATTCGCTTTGCTTACAACTACTCTATACAATAATAAGCGATTTAAACTTACCTTCCAAATTAACATGATGCGACTCAGACATGAGACGATGAAAAGCATATTCTTTTCTTTGACTTCCTAAAATTTAAAAAAATTAAAAAAATAATTTGTCCTCTTCCCAAAACACCAACCTTCTCGCTTAAAAAATGACGAACATAGTCGAGCTCGAAAATGATTTGTTTAAACCACAGTTCATAAGCTTGATGCGTTACAATGAAAAGATGCTCGTCGTGCACTTCCTTTCCGAACGATCTTGTAATAGGTTGCTGACAGGACAAGAGTCGATCGACCTTATGTTGAAAAAAAAATGTTCAATCATTTTTATCAAAAACGGCGAAAATTCACTTTTCTTACCATTAAATAATCGCCGTAAAGCAAACCATCTTTGGGAATCTCGCGTTTCTCGTCGTTCGCATTCATCGTCAAGTGTAATTTGAAAATTTAATTTTAAGTTAGAATTTTTTCAAAAAAAGTAAAATTAATTTAACACACAAAAAGTGATTGAAAAAATAATTACGTAATGTGAAATGACTTTCTAATTAAACTCGAGCGACCGCATAGTTAACATAGTTTGTGACGTGGGTAATGGAATCATTTCTTCGAAAAACACCTGCAAGAAAGTAATTCACAAATCGAGTAAATTCAAGGCAAGCGAGCAGAAAATTGTGGTGGAACCTAAAACACTTACACGAATCAAATGAGCAGAGCAATTAGGCGCAAACACCGTTTATGTGTTTTCGATTGTACTTAAACGAGCGAAGTATGCGCTGCTCACAACAACACGCAATTTATCGTTTCTTCTCCCTCAAATCTTTTCTTGCTCGAAGCTGAATTCGATGGCATACACTTCAATAATGTTTCCAAAAATCTCTCTGAAAACAAAATGTTTTGTTCGCTGTAAAGTTTACAAAAAATCGAAATTTTCTTGTTTTTAGTTATACACTAGCACCTCTTTTAAAACTTCTTTTTACTTTGAGATAAAATTTCTTCTTTCTTTTTAATCTCGAATTTAAATTA
>NCKU01005220.1:0-10543 GCA_003675995.1 Dinothrombium tinctorium
AATATATTGAGATCATGTCTAAGAAGTAGGTCGTATATGAAAGTTCTGAGGCCAAAAAATTTAACTCAGCTCTGATTGGTTATTTCCTGCTTTATGAGCAACCAACGAGATTATCGATTACTTTTGTAGACTTTGTTGTTGCAGTTTTCACCGAATAATCTTCACCTTTCCCATCTCATTTCATTGAAAATTGTTTGTTTTAAACAATTTTTCAAATATTAATCAAACGCAAGCATAACTGTATCATTGAAATAAATGCTTAATTATTGCAAAAAAATCTTGATTATGTTCGGCTTTACCAAAGCAACAGTGTAATTTAACAAAGAATACTTTTAATCACAAAATGTTTAAACGCATTGTTGAGCAGTGCTTTAAATACTTTCATTTTTCAGTGGATCAAAAATGCGTTAATCATTCACGTGAGAGAAAACATTGTGGAGTCAAAAAGTTTTGTACTCAATAGCTTAGCAAAACTAAACACTAAACAAAAAACGAAAGCTAAATAAAGCGAACTACTCAACGCGCAAAAATTTCTATGCGATGCTTGCAGTAGGTTTAGGCTTTTAGCTAAAATAAATAAAATAGAAAATCAATTCGATTCCGACATTTATTTTAAGTCAAAAGCCAAATAATCGTTAAACATAATATTTTGTTCAAATTTAAAAAACTTATCTCTAAATCTAATGAACCAACTATAAACAAGCTTTCTGGTTTTAATTAAACCGCGTTTTCAATTGAGAATTGCAATCAAGTGAAAGTTAAAAGTCACCGTTACGGTTCGTGTCTCATACCAAACGCTTAAAAGAATCTCAAGAATTGCTTTAAATGTCAAATTTAAATTTGTTCAGCTTTACTTCAACAAATTCTGCAAAAATTCTGAAGACGAGTTTAAATGAGTGAAAAAGAAGTAGAATGAGTGCGGGCTTTAAATGCATTACTTTTGATTTATATTATACTTTAAGCAAAAATAAAATGTCATTTTCGTTTCGACTTTAAAAGATATGTTCAAATTTGTGCGGATTCTCATTTCAAAATCTATCATTTCAATACATCTAAACATTAAAGGTACAGTTTCGCTTGTCACTACTTTAGAAAAATTGTCATAAAAGCTCGCATTGTTGTATTGTGAATAAAAAAATAAAATACAAATTTAATTCACTTACTTTGAGAAGCGGAGCTGATAGTTGAGAAATGTTTCTTATTATACAAATTTGAGCTTTTCTTTTTTGGCACTCAAATCGTAAATATATCGGAAAATTTTTGCGAAATCACTTAAGTATCAGCTTCAAAATGTCAGCGTTCGAATAATTCGAAAACATGAAAAATCGCATTCTACACTTCACTTCTAAATGTGCCAATCTATTGACAAGCTTTTTCAATTTAAAGCGAGATGCTGAGCGAAGAAAACAATATACAATCGCAGATAAAAATTTGTCTAGTTACCAAGTGTTGGATATGTGTAAGAAAAACACAATAGAACAAGGGTACAAGGAAAGGTATTCGACTTTCCTACCTACCTTTGCTCAAATTAACTTTTTTTATGCATTCGAGGACGAGAAAAACAATTGCCGATGTCATTTTTGCACGCACGATTCCTTCGTAGTCAAAAATTGAATTTTATGTCATCAAGCTTAATTTTTAAAAATTTCTTATTAACTTCAGGCAAAGCTATCTACAAAATTTTAAGTTCGAATTCTACTTCACAATGTTAAATCACAATGTTAAAGTTTTAAATTTGAAATCAACTTTATTAACTTTAAAAATAATTTTTCTTATTATAACAATGTTATTGTAGATAAGTGAAAGGAGTTAAATTAGCAAAAATTTAAAGTAAAAAGCGAATTTAAAAAATTTTCAAATATATGTTTAAAACACTAAATAAGAAATAATTTAAGTTTTACTTACACAATGGCACCGTTGCAGTTTAAAACTTTGACAACGTTTCGCCCACTTCTGTTGGGCCTCGTCAGGTCAAGTCTCTTTTGAAAATGACCAGTTTCGGTAGCCACACATAAGAAACTAAATAAGAATTTTTTATGTAAAAATTGATATAAAAGCATGATTAGTAGTTGTGCTTCGTACCCTGTGTTCATCGCGTTCGTTTTTTTTCTAAATCAAATTTTTAGTTTCTTTCTTTTCTGTCTTAATGATTACCGTTCCCATCTCCGTGTTCAGCTTATTATTTTAAACACGGCATTTCAACATAGTCGAGAGGGTCACGGGTCCTAATAGTTTCATTACCACGCTACAAAATCTAATCCCATTCTTTGATTCGTAACCTCGAGTCATTTGTAAGGAACGTTAGAATTCGAATATCAAGCACACTACCAAACGAACTATTTTCTCACATAAAATCATTTTGTTAAATGATTCTATGTTATCTATTATATTGTCAAATCTAAACAATTTTGTAATCACATTAGCAAATTCACAATCAATTATTAGTTTTACTGGGAATTTAATGAAAATTAATTTTCAATTTACAATAACAAAAAAATGTTTTCAACAACGATTTAAATCATTCTACTGCAATTTAACTTATATTTTCATTTCTTTTGTATATTTTTTTTTCAAAGAAAATATATAATCAATTGACTCGTGAAAAAATTGAAAAGGAAATAAGTTTCGTGCTATGAATATGATTTCCTGCTTGAATTTTTTCTTTCGTACGATTTTTAAATGTATGATCATTAGTTTTCTTTTCATTAGCCTTTTAAAAGATTAACTAAAATTATATTGAAGATTTATTAATCTAGAAAGTAAAATAAATGTTTAAATTAAAAAATTTTATTTCAGATTGAATTTTGAAGAAGTGTTTAATTACAAAAAAAAGTGGTAAGAACTTTCTATTCTGCGATGATAAACACTCACTTATTGTATTGTTTGAGTATCTCTTCGTCGATTTATCTTGTTCAGAAATAAAAATTTCTTGAAAATATTATCAAAAGATCTTCCCGCTTAATTTGAGAATCCTTATGATCTCTGGATGATCAGGAAGTGTCTAAGCAGTGTCAAGAGCAGGTGTTTAAAAAATTATTACAAAGAATACAGGACACAACGCGGAACAAAAATTTATATTAATGCAAAAACAGCGAAAAGGCAGAAGCACTTTAAGATTGTGATTTGTAAAATTCGTGATTAATTTTGTAGATTTTTCATTTTTCAATTTTTTTTTATTTTTATAATTGCGTAATTCTTCTGATTGAAAAATTCACACTCAGTAATCTCGAAAAAATAAAAAATTTTGTTAAGTTTTTCGAATAGTTTATGAGAAAATTTTTAATTGAATAATTTTGCGAATAACTTAAATTCAATTCGCATAGATACATACATAATTTTACATTAGATACATCGTAGCGAAATAATCTCATAATTGTTGATTGTAAACAGCTTAGATTCTGAAAAGTTTTACTTCTAACAAGGAAACTGCTCTTATTATCCGTTCTCGAACTGGGAATGAAATAAAAAGAAATGAACGTTTAATGAAACTTGGTATGCAGATATAACTTCAAGTGTGTATTAGATAAGAATTATCCACATCATAGGTGCGAATTTTGCACGTGAAGCAGGTTATTCGCATGCAAACTTTTACATTGAATTTATGGCGAAAAATTTACTTTTTTCGATTGCGGGGCGAAATCTCAACCGACTTGCACTCTGTTTGCTTTTTATGTTAAAAACTCATTATTTGGTAAATAAACAGGATCTTTAAAAATAAGAACAATTTGTATTAATTTCTCTTGAACTATACAAAGAATAGAATTTTCATTTTAACTTTAAATTATATATACAGTGAAACCTCTCTACAAAGGACACCAAAGGGCCAAAAAAATCTGACCGTTATAAAGAGGTGACCGTTGTAGAGAGGGTATCTTTAATTGAGTTAACTTAGGAGCGTATTTTATTTTAGTGTCCGTTAGTAGAGGTGACCGCGCAAGAGAGGTGTCCGTTAGGGGAGGTTTTACTGTATATGTATTGGTAACACTTAACCTACCATGGGCAATTTAGTTTTTTAACTTCACATAAAATTTATTAATCGGAGATTTTAATTTTTGATGTGAAGTTTTTTGAATTCCATGTTTCCATGAATTTCTTGACTCAGTTAAAGTTTGTAAGCTCCTTAGTTTATTTTTATACAATTTATCTTTAATGCTTCCCCAAAGTCTTATAGATTAATGTCAAGGGTAAAAGAAGGCCAATCGATCTCTTCTGCGGTTAATTTGATTGAATCTGAAGCAATAATTTGGTTCTGATCATGAGCTTCCATCGAATAAAAAAATGCGATGGGGCCAAACCCGACCTTGTCCGAACCAAGAGTCATCAATGCAATATTTTGTGTAAAAGCAAAAAAAAAAAAAGAGATTCGTTCAAAGTTCTAAAATAAGCTTTTCATGTATTATTTTGATCTAAAAACACTCGCCCTTTGATGCCTCGCTTGTTAAAATTGACCACACATTTGATAGTTCTTGGTGAGCAGAATTTTCATAATGACATTTAGAGTTCTAATAAGAGCGTTTAGGTGAAAATTTGACTATAAATCATCAAGAAAACCGTAATTTCTCTAAAAAATAATCGAGCTTTAAATAACTAAATTTTGAACAATAACTTTAAAATTTAAAAATTTATAATTTTATGAAAAAAATGATAAAAATTATTTTTCCTTCGTTCAACTCTTTTTTGTACCGCTTTTTTGACTTAAAAGATTCTTTACAACATTTTCGAACCACTTCACAATAAATCTGAGAATTTTTACAAAAAGTTCTAATGAAAAACAAAAGCTCTTAAATTAGTTCACAATTTTCCGGCTGATTGGACATTTTTTACATAAAAATTAGAAAAAAGTGGTTTATTATATTTCATTCATATCAAATCCTATTGTATATCTATTAAAATTATTAATGCATCGCTAATTTTATATGTTGCGCTTATTTTGAAAGACTCTCTATTATTATTTTTACTTCTGTTATCATTAACGCCAAAACACCTTAAAAGAAATTTTTCAATATTTTGATACAGAATTATCAGACATCGTTGATAAGGTAGCAGTTGAATAGTACTTTCATATAAAACAAATAGGGTGAAATGGGTTAAGATTTGGGCGCGCAATTTTTCGCTGTAAACTTAATGTTAAAGTTTGCATGCGAATAACTTGCTTCAAGTGGAAAATTCGCACCTATGATGCAGATACACTCATAAAATCCTATCTGCTTACCAGGTTTCATTGAAATCAAGAGCGGGTACGAAAAGCATTTTCCTTTTAAACTTTTATATAGTGTCAATAACTTATTTATAATCGAAATGTTGAAGAAAAAATTTTTAACAGAGTTTTTTATAAGAAATTCTGTTATTTTGCAAAATTTTGTTTTTGTGGTTTCTCATTAAAGGAGGCTCTCCTACTTTGTTTCTAAAATTTTTTTACCACATTTCACATCTTGTATTCTCAGAAAGTTTCATTGGTTTTTGAAGATAAGAATAGAGTAAAAATAATTTTCATATAGACACACCGATCCAATAGACTCAATGTTGATTTTTAACAATCAAAAAGGTCCTTTTTCGAAAAAAAAAATAAACGCATAATTTAATTTATCTGTGAAAATAAAAAACATCGGTGATTTTGAAATTTATATTGAAAATATTCTTTTTAACACTTTAAATGAAGAGAAATGTTTTTTTTTGGACGAAAATGAAGAACTTTATGTTTTTTAAATTATGAAAACACATCTGAGTGGGCTAATTTTAGAAATAATTTTCAATGTAATGAAAAGGATTCATCATCGAATACCAAATTGAATGTCTTGCACAACTTTTTGCAAAAAATTCAGCTTTCCAAAGCATAAATTTTTTGATTTTGTACATTAATTGCAACAAAACTATTATTTAAGCATTTTCAGAAAAATTTGGCCTTTTATGTCATATAATAATTTTTTATGCATTTATGCTTTTGTTAGGTGGAACATCAATTTGACACGAGCGAGATGCAGATAGCGAAATTTCTATCGATGATTATATTATGAGTAGAGTTTCGAAAATATTCGATTTTTTACATTACTTTAGATCACATTTCTGATTATTTAATGAGCTCAATATCATTTTCAAAATGAGTATTGTCTTAAACATTGTAATAACAATATATGACAATGTATTTAGAGAAAATTTCAGGTTTAAATTTTTGGTTATTTGTTATATGCAGCCTTATATTAAGAAAATGAACACTTTACTCTGACAGTAGTTGAGACAGCGTAAGTAAATGAATTCATTTCTTTGGGTGAGAAAGAAGTCATTATTTTTTCATTCCCTTCAACAATGGCGTTTAATTTCTTAAGTTCAGTAAAACCGACGTTTTTCGTCATAACTTCGTTAAACTTATAATTCATATAAATCACATCTGCGCTGATTTAATTTTTCATTTTCTGCTTACGCTATTCCTTTTGAATATGCTCTTGGTGTTGACGTGCTGAACTACTTGCGTTTTACAGGTAACGCTTATGCCTTCTTCACAAATATTACACCAAAGCGTATTTTCTGTCTTGTACAATTTTAAATACACCAGGATTTAAATCACAATATTTGCGAATTGTTTTTGATTAATTTTTGTCATTTTTAATTGAAAAACGCACAATAGTAAAAGCTTGCTCATCCCGATTTACACAAACTGAGAAAAAGTTAAGTTAAAACACAATCGATACTTTACATAAATGAAATGCTCTTGGCTTTAAAAAATTTTAACCGAAAATCGCTTTCAATCATTGATGTTTCACAGTGCAATAATTTTATAAACAATATTCGTTTCGAACATTTCCCACGTTTTAAATAACGCGAATGAGTGTTTATTTGGCTTTAAAAGCGCATGTTTTCTTTTTCTGGGACGAGAAAGTTTTTCATTTATTTATTCTTATCGATTTAATATTCGATTTTATGCAAAAAATTCGATTTTATTCGGTGCAAAAATTTCTTTTAAGCATCGATTTTTGTTTTTATATGTTCCTGACATTTTAATAATAGTTTGATGCTATAATTGATCATATTCGAT
Organism: Dinothrombium tinctorium; assembly: GCA_003675995.1. Classification (NCBI taxonomy): domain Eukaryota; kingdom Metazoa; phylum Arthropoda; class Arachnida; order Trombidiformes; family Trombidiidae; genus Dinothrombium; species Dinothrombium tinctorium. The sequence continues at coordinate 7,031 of NCKU01005220.1, forward strand.
ATATTCGATTTCGAAACCCTAATTATGAGTGTGCTAGCTGACATTTTACATGTGCTCAAATGCGCTGCGCTTTGCAGTGTTTTTTGAATATATGAAAAATTGAAAACAGTTGAAGTAAATCAGCTTTACTCAGTATACTTTAAAGGGAAAAGCGTCTCGTAAAAATTGTAACAAAACGAAGTGAAATCTTTTGACTCATAATTGAATATTTAATGTTTATTTCATTTAAATTTTGCCCTATTAATAAAGCCTCTCTTTTTTGTGAATTCATATAACAATTAATATTTTTGCATTTATTGAATCAAAAATTTTTTACTCTTTATTATTTACGAGGTGTTTTCAGAGACACTTTTAAGCTTTAAAAAAGAATTGCAGTAAAGTGACTTTCGATAATAGAAACTTTTTTGCATCGGCTCAAGGTTTTGCGAAATGCCGTGCAGAATTTTGTGAAAGGATGCTGTGCGCGCTAAGAAACTTTTTTCTGTCCCCGACAGTAAATGTATATGCGAAAACAAAATGTTGCTGTGTAGCAGCCAAATTGCTGTTTTGCTCGCATAAAAACAGAGCAAATAAATATTAGAACAATGGTTTGCAGAGTTAGCTTGTTAAACAAAGTTAAAATTAGTTCAATTAAGTGTTATGTGAAACAGAAAATTTGGGAAAATCAATACGAGTGCATGCGAACAGCAATTAAGTATTGGAAGACATTGTAAAAACGAATCGCAATCATTTCGAAGTCTGGATTTAAAGACGAAAAGAGATTGAGAGTGAAATTAAAAAATGACAATAGCAAGTTTTGTTCGGGAAAAGAGCGAAGAGATTAGAGTAGAAAAATTATCTCTTCTATCCTTTTCACTTTTTGTTTCGACAAACAATAATTTTAAGATTGATTAAATATTTCATTGAGAGTAAATCAAGCACGTGCTGGCTGTCTCCTCACAGTAATAATAAAATTCAATTTTATTCGCATTTTGCTCAATACACATAAAAACTCATTATTTTTATTGTTTCCTTATGAAGCATTTGCTAGAAAAAACCACACATTGCTGGGAGCTTTAGAAATAGACGCTAAAATTAAAATCACTTGATGAAAGTGTCTGATTTTTCACTATTCTCTGCTAATCTTGTCGAAAAAATAAATGAGTGAAAGTACCACTTTTGACAGTAGTACAAGAAAAAGATCAGATTTTGCAACTTTCGCCATGAGCGAGTGTATCGATCGTTGCCTTTTTTTATATACAATCTGTCCAGAGCTTTGCAAAAAGCTTTTGCAATTGTAATGAAAGCATAAGAAAACGTTGGCGGTAATTATATCTTCACTTTTTGACGCGCTGTTTACATTTAATTGCGATTCAATTTATTCTCGCTTTTCGCTTTATCAAAGCACTTTATTGCACACCGATTTCAAGCACACCAAGCAAAAAATGATAAGTTTTATTCGCTTTGCTTGATACCTATCCAAATTGGACTTGCATCAAGTTTTATTATTTTTTACATGCACTGTGGGTAATTAATTTAAAAAACTACAACATTTAAGAGGAAGATATCTTTTCTTCATTAAGTAAAAAACCCATTTTAAATGATATGAAAAATAAGAAGTGATATAGCTTTAAATAAGAAGGACGTCAATATGATTTTGTCCTTCTGTTCAAATTCAAGGGAAAGATTTGAAATAATTTTTTAAAAACTATCTGAAAATAAGCAAAAAAGTTTTAAAAGGAGTGGACAAAATTTTTTAAATAAGGCTAAGTAAAATATGGGGTTATTCAGAAATTGTCCCTACTTTACAACATTTAAAAAAGTATATTCAAACAAGACAAATTTATCTTTCTTTTTAAGCTATAAAATTTTTTCACATCACTAACTTTAAAATTTTTGTGCAAGTTCAGTTTAGACAGGTATTAATACATGAGTTTAGCGATAAAGACGAACGCTGAAGCTCTAGATTTAAAATTAGTAACTTTTCGCTTTAATTTACGCTCATCACATTAAAAATTGTTTCATTATTTTCATTCACTCGTTCGCAGCAAATCTCATTTCATATGAATGGTGTAATTATAATTATAAGTGAACAAAAAATGCTTTCAAATGGCAATCGATCAAAAGGAAAGGAGACTTCACTCAAAATGCATACGAATTGTACCCCTGGGAGTCAAACTAATCAACCATCAGCGATCAGATCAGAGCGAGATATGCGGCATTTGGAAAAAGAAATCATGAGCTTCGATTCACAATCTCAAATTTCATCAATCGATGGTAATCTACGCTCCGCCGTAGCCGAAAAACATCAAAAAACGGTTAAACTTCAAATTGAACCCGAATTTTTGGGCGAAATATCAACAGTTCACATCCCAAATATTGAAACACATATACGTATGTTCATAAAAGTAAACACTTGAGATTTCATACATCAAAGTATTAATATTTTAGGCATCGAATTCCGTCCTTTTGCAACTTTGTTGCGATTTAGAGTGGTTCAAATTGTTTGTGGCATCCTGACAATGTTGTTAGGCATCGTCGCTGTATTAGAGCCAAGTGAGCCAATAAAAAACGGAATGAAGAACATACTCATTAATTTAATTTTGTCGAAGGAACGCGAACAACGCTTGGTCTGGGTATTCCTGCTGGAATATTTATCGCCTTTTCGTCTATTTCCAGGATACACGAAACCCAGCGGCAACTTGCGCGCAGATTGCCAGTCGCAACTCAATGCTCGTCTTTTTCGCCCACCAATTCCCAAGAAATCGGAGCATCGTCATTGAATTTTAAATTAACTCCTCTTTATCCCATCACTTCCACATTTCTTTTTCTTTTTTCAGCATTACTTCTTTTGACACTCTCGACGGGAGCAATCAGCAGTAACAATCATAATACGTTTGTACTCGGAATTTTATTAGGATTGTCATCCATAACTGTGCTTGGAATCGAGTTTACTATTTGGATATACTCATGGAATTGCTTCAATCGCTATCAGTACAATAATGTTGCTGTGAATCCTCAAATTGTGCTGAATGAGCCTGAATGAAGAAGATCAAACAATTATCTGGAGGAAGTATAAAGTTATATCAAATTACTCTCAAGAATTTGTTCTTCGACCATGAATGGCGCTTTTCATTCATATTATGTAAATACCAGCTAACGACTACAAACATTTCAATCTCACCATTATGGTAAATTGTATGTGAATTTCTACAAGTGTTTGTAATAATCAAAAAGCATTTGTCATGAGTTTACTAGATATTTGTCTGTTTTGTGAAAGCAGCGCACGTTCACTCAAACATAGTCTACGAGTCCATTTTCTATTAAACATAAATTGTAGTTTCATTTGAAACTAATGAAATAAATTCATATTCTGACAAAGCTCCTTTTTAAAATTTTAAATGCAATCGTCTAAAGAAGCAAGCATGAACTTTCTTTGAAAATTTTCTTAATTAGATTTCCCGTTTTTCTCACTATAAGCCGTTATTTTTTGTCTTGACACACCTTTTTTATAAACTCAAGAAAATTTAACTT
>NCKU01005221.1:0-10542 GCA_003675995.1 Dinothrombium tinctorium
TTTTAATATGATTTCAAAGTAATGTTCAAAGTTTTGAAATATTTGCATTGAAATTTTCTTAAAATCAATATTTTTGGGGGGAAAGAATAGCCTGTAATAAGTTTAACATCCAAACGAACACAATGGCATTTTGATTTTTTCAAAATAACCACTTCATTGACCTCACATAAAATGCATGCTTTTTCGTATATTTTGACGATTTTTTCAAACGAAACAGTTTTATTCACATGGTTTATTGCTATTTTTAAATTTCTTCAGTCTGAGTCTTCCGATAGCAGCTGTGATTTTAAGTTACCACTAAAGATAGAAGTTCGGCGCCGTTAAGTGCTCACTCCGGAATTTCTTGTTCTGTAACAATTTCGGGAGATTCTTTTTTTCAAAAATTAGTGAATTCTTTTTGACAGAAATAGATAAAAAGTATGTAATGCAGAAAGAGCGACAGATTGAGAGTTCTCAACTTGTCACTCTTCACATGTTAAATTTTACACTTATTAAATAAAATTTTTTAATTCTCGATTAACCGCTATTTAGCTGACCAATTATAAGCTTCCTGATATAATTCTCGATCTTTTGGTTTTCACGACGCTGTCGTTTAACACCCAATTACTGCTTCAAATTGATTTTCGTTGTTGTTTTCTTCGCTCATTTCAGAAATATTAACGTTTTCACGGCTGTGCCGTTAAATGATAAACAAAATTAGAACGCGAAATGTATGTGAAAAAATGGTGCAAAAAGTGGAGGAGTTTTTGAAAAAAGTGAAAAGTTGTTTACACCAAAGCGCGCGATGAAAGTTTTGCAAATGTGAAAGACTTCAAAATGTGAAATGTAAATTGAAAACACTGTAATTAAGGAATTATGATCACAGGCTTTAAAAATGTTACATCTTATCGATTTAATTTAAATTCAAGCCATAATATGTAAAATTAACCAACTTTTTCTAAATAATAACAAATGAAAAGGTTTATTCTATCTTCATTAGAGCATTTTTCTAGTAGCCATCTTCAGTAATGACGCTTTAGTTCATTAATAAAAAAATCAAGAAAGTCAGGAAAATGTCAGAGATGGAGCAGCATTAAATCTAGCGAACAAATTTTTCTCGATTTTTAAATTTTCTTGATATGAGAAAAATTCATTGAATGGGTAAAACCATTCATAAAACTTGGATGAAATCGTTTTAAAAATAATGATCACAATTTTCAATAAAAATCAAGGAAAAACACGAGTTTCGCAATGCTTCGAATACATTCAGAGCGGTTTTCTGCTCGCAAGTAATCAATTTTAATTTTTAACAACTCAATGTTTATATAGGAACATTAAAAGATTATTTTAAGCACAATCTCATATTTTTTTCAGACTTACCTTAAATTTTCAATAATTGAAAAGAGTCGTTAGCTTTTATTTAAGACATTCTGTTATTAAATTTGTCTTAGTTTAGTTTAGTTTCACCGCATATAATCTTTTAGCAGCGATTCATTGATGAACAAAAAAAATTTGGAGTAAAAACAACAATACTTACAAGGCCTTCGACTGTACCACCTAACCTATTGTCACACCACCTTCCTATTCGAAATGAGGGACAATTAAAAACGATGGCAAACTTCATTTTTACATGTGGACATTCTTTCATGGTCAAATATTAAATTTTTTATCATCTAGCTGCATTTTTAAAATTTGCTTTTTGGCGTAAGGCAAAGCTAATTCACAAAATTTTTATCATCTCAAAATGTTTTTACGTTGAGCGTTATAAGTTGCAAAATTTTCAATCGAAAATAACGTTTTTTTATCGTAAAAACAATTGAATTTATTTATTTCAAAAGGACTTACCTAAAAATGTATTTATTTAGAGCGTGACAAGCCCATTTGAAATAAATGCGTTCATTGTTATTAGAACAACAATGCTTTTGTAACAGATAATATTACAAAATAATTGAACATTTTTAGAATACAGTGACTAAATAAGAAATGATTTTATAAATAAATTTTAAATTCTGCATAGTGGAGTATTATTTTTCGGAACGATAGGTCGAATGATCCAAAGTTAATTCAGTTTTTGCATATATTCTCTACATTCACGCTCAGAAGCAGGATTTTCAGTTTTTGCATATATTCTCTACATTCACGCTCAGAAGCAGGATTTTCGGACTTTTCATACTTTACTAAGTCTTTTCAAACAGTTACACTTCGATGAAAATCAATATGTTTTTAAACGATGCTGCTTCTACGTGCTCATTTTAAAATAAAAAGCAGAAAAATAAGTAAACAAGATGAATTTCCAGTTCTCGCCAGAATGTTTTTTATCTTATCCATATAAAGTCGGTAAATTTAATGTAATTTATAGCAAAATGTTTTGTTTTGAATTGTAAAATGTTAACTAAAACTGCTTGCTTATTTGATTTTAGTAAGTAATTGATTTAAGTCAAAAGTGTACACATGGTTTTACACTTTTTTTTGATCGTGTTGTACAAATCGCAGTTACTTTTATAAATTTCAAAATGTTTTCGATTAAATTACATTTACAATTATAAACGACAAAAAAAAATTATTTTGAAAGATATGAAAAATTGAGACGCGTTCGTATACAGTCAATGACAGAATGTTTTGCTATCTAATCCGTATAAAGCTGGTGAATTTAATGCAAGTAATAGCAAATTTGAATCAATTTAATTCATTTCAAAACATTCGATCATTGACTGTATCTCTAATTGCCTGACACATTCATAAGCTCGAAATCTTTGTGACTCAAAACATATTTGTGAAATGTAATTACAAGCAAAATTTTAAATTAAAATTACAGTTACAGAAAAATATGTAATTAATTGAAATTATAATTGACTTTATTTTTAATTTGTTCATTACTACCTTTTAACGCTGTGAAACAAAATAGTTTGCCTCATTTTCTCACACAGCTTATCTCAGTACATATAAATGTTCGAGCTTGAGTTTGACTTAATTCTTTGCGAAGCGAAAAATGCTCGAAACTTTTCACCAATTCACATATCATTCGTGCTGCAAAATAAATTTAAAAATAAAGCTAAATTATGTGCATAATCATTGAAGTTTATTAGTCGAGAAGTTTCCACGAACGAACACGGTGATAATTCTGATGAAAAGTTAAAAAAACAAAGAAAAAACAGATTTCATCGATGTATTTGCGTTTTAAATTTTACTTCATTGAAAGAAAAGAGCGCTGAAAATCAATTGTCATGCATGTTGGGTTGTTCAAACTTGAAGAAACGCACAAAATGTAGCTTGTTAAGAATGAAGCTCTAAGATTGAAAATTTGCGTTTTGCGAAAATCGGAGCCATTTTTAGTTCGAAAAGTGAATTTCATAAAGCAGCAAAGAAGATTTGAAAAACGAAAAAATGTTTGTTTTTGCACTGAAAAAGCTTGAAAATTTGCTGATACGAACATATGTAGCTGACGAAGATTTACTTCGCAATTATTTGCTTTTGTTGTAGCTCGAATCATTCGTAAAATTGTCTCCAAATGTTTCGTTGCTATTTTTTTCACGCGTAAAAAAAAGCAAACCGCAAATGCAGAATGTTTCAACTTTCGCAAAGAAATTGCAAAACGAAAAGTTCGTATGCACAGAGAAAAGTAGATTAATGCCAAATCAGTGATGGCAAAAAAAATTTGATATTGACAACGAAGGTCGAACAGAAAACGAGCAACAACATTATTATTATTATTGTCGTTGTTTTGAATTGAATTTATTCGATTTAAGAACAGCGAAATTTTTTTATCGAGTGTTCATTGTCTTGATCGCAAATTGAATAACTTGTCAATCTTTTAAATTTTGTTATAAATTCGATTTTATCAAAAGTTGTGCATTTGTGTTTGAGAACACAATGAATCACTTTAAACTCATAAATAGCTGCGATTCTTGAAAAAAAACATGCCACCGATTTTTTTTGGCAACTAATTGCATCAGCATTTGTTGCTGCGAGAGTAAATGAAAGAAAAAGTGCATATGAAGACAAATTCGAGGCCTTCGCTGAATATGTTATAAATAAACTTTCTTCGATAAAATCGCGACATTATTTCGGACCATTAAAGCGAGAAATATATGCAAAAAAAATGAGGAGAAAACGCAAATTCTCACACCTAAAACAAATAATTCGCAAATAGAACTTCTATTGTTTTCTGCTCTGCGTTTCTATTGTAGTCAAGTTTTGTGCGATGTTTATTTTTTAAATAAATGAAAAGCAAATACTGCGAAAGCTGTTTTCTCCTTTGCTTGATGTACGAAATCGAATTAATTATTTAAGAATTTTGTGGAATCATTACGACGCAACAAAGATAAGAAACGTAATTCAAAAAAAGTTTATTTACGCTCATCTTCTTAATGAAAACGATGCTATCGAATTCACTTTGTTGGCAAACATCGCTCTTCGCATACCATATTTTGTCGATTTATAAAAGTATTCATAGTTAATATCAAAGGTGCACTATGCGGTTGTCTCTGTCTAAAACGATCAATAGTATGCATTCACCGTTCGCGATACGAGGGCGGAAATGTTGTATGCGCAATTTTGCTGCGTTTCTTCTGATAGTTTGATCCACGCTTTTTTTCACAGTGCAGAGAACACCTCCCATTTGAAATTAATACATGTACATACACATCCTTACCTAAAGCATACCGCATACATACCACAACGACATGTATTCGTAGTTTCTCCTCGATCAGCATTTACGACAGGTCGCAGTAAAGCGAAACGCGTGGCTTATCGTTTTTGCTTAGTTCGCATTAAACGCTATCTTATCAGAGGAAAAAAGTGTTTGACACCTCGAATTGAATTCGAACTGATTATGTATCGTCGCACACTTTCGTCCGAATTCGGCGAAAAAATCTACCATCAAAATTTTGGTTCACCGATCGACGCGAACGACTCGCTGAATTCGCACTTTTATCATCGTTGGCCGCGATGGTCGTCGCAACATTTTCCCGACCTTAATAACGATAAAGGATACTCGTACGTACGTAACGATTCGCGTACTTTTCAAGTGATGCTCGATTGTTGTCATTTTAATCCCGAAGAAATAACAGTTAAAATCGCCGATCAAATTTTAACAATAAATGCAAAACACGATGTCCGCGAAGATGAACACGGTCGCGTCAGCCGCGAATTCACCCGATATTACGATTTGCCGAGAGATGTTGAAGCCGAAAAAGCATTCTCAACGTTTCGTTCTGACGGCATACTAGTTGTAAACGCGCCGAAAAAAGCGACCTATTCGCCTATGGGCAAAGAACGAGTCATTCCGATCGAGATGGAAGCTGAAGTTAAAAGCCACCATACGGTTAATGGGCACAATGATGTGCATAATGGCCGAACCGACACCGGTACAAATCCGTGACCCAAATTAAGTGAAAAAGAGAAAGATTTATAAATAACTGAATTGAAGCTGACGAAAAAATGAATGGCATACGAACGCGATTTTATCTTTTGCTTGTAATTATCTCATATTGCGTTTCCTCATTTAGCGATTAAGTCATTTAAACACATCTTTAATTATAAATGTCGATTTGTTTTTTTAGTCAAACGATAAGAGTACAATATGTAATGATAATGGCAACGATTTGTTATTTTATGTTAGCTTTTCGCGAACCTTTACCTTGTTGCTTGTTTTTTTCAAATAAAGATCTCGAATTATACAAGTTAATAAATGAAGTTTTCCTTGAGCGATTACATAAACAATAATCAGTTGTCAATAAATTATTTTCTCCGCTATCGAGAAATTTGTTTAAAGAGCGGAATACCTTAAAATGAAGAGCTAAAATGCTCGAAAACATTTAGTCAAGATAGGTTTAATTGTGATGAGAGAAGGAAGTATTAATGAGTGAGAGGTTACATTTTATTTTGTTATTTATGTATTTGAATCTTTCCGAAATGAAAATAATTCAACTGTACATAAAAGGTTCTATCGTTTTACAGTAATTTTTTACCAGTTTTTTGTTTTCGAAAAACAAGAGACGATGATTAAAAACGCAAATAATGTTTATGCTTGATCATGAACGCGTCTAAACTGGACCAAAATTTTAATAAATTGGCACGATCCAAATGGCGTTTGGTTCGGGAAAGTTCTATGATTTCTACACTCCATTTAGCGACATTTGCGTCTAACTTCATTTCGTCCCATTTTAAATGAAAAGCTTTTACTGAGAATAAAAGCGAAGTGCATAAATTAAAATATCAATACGGACATTATATTAAATATTTCAGTTTTTTTTTTGCAAAATAATTTTAAAAAATTCTCTGCACGAAAATTTTTATCGCGTGGCTTGAAAAAATATTTTAACAATGAAATCACACTTACTGCGAGCGAAAATTTCAACTGGATTCCCTTCCCATGGCCAGCCTTTAAATTGCCAAGCAGGACCCTGCACAAAAACGGCAACTACTCGATCCCTAAATTAATATGAAATTGAAAAGAAATGAGAATAATGAATCAATTCGTCATTCACAACAACACGAATTGTTGTTAGAAACATACCAATCAGCTGCTGATAACTTTAAAGGATTATCTATAACGCGGTATGGAACACTGGTATTGTCTGGCTTGCGTCTTTGAATTAGAATGTCGTCTTCTCGTTTCTGATCTGGTGCCATTTTTCTTTCAATAAAACGTAAATCTTGGAGTATCGCTTTTGCATTATACATGGTGATCAATGATGTCGTTGTAGCTGGAATAATGATTATTGGAGTTTTCGATGTTCTCTTTGGAGGTTTACTGCTTGATAATGGGGTTGGAATCGAAGGCTGATTTTGAAATGATTGGTTATTGTTTGGAGTTGAAGCGGTTTTTGGAGTCATCGATCCTTCAGTGACACTTTTTAGAGTTAAACCATGATAAGTTCCCGTCGTATCGATTCGAAAACCGATGGTACTGTGATCATTTTTGTAAAATCTTTCTTGATCATAACGATTGTATTGTTGTTGTTGTTGCTGTGACGTCGGTTGAATGCCGACACCAGGAGTTGCTAACCGCTGATTTATTGGTGTTGCAGCAACTGCTGGAGTCGGAGCAGCGGGCGCCGGTGGTCCTGGCTTACGATTACTACCTTCTTCTCTCGATTTAATTGATTGTAGTATTGGAAAAATCGATTTACCAAAATTCTAATGATTAAACGATATTTAAATATTTTGTGTTCAGTATTGATCGTACTTTTATTGTAGATTGTAGAATGGTTGAACGATTCCGCCAAATGCGTTCTTTACTTTGGATCTCACGAGTGAAATCGGCGTCGTATTTTAGCAGCATCATGCTCACTCCACCTGAGCTGCTGTTATTCTGATTACCATCTTTTTCAAATTCATTTTCAGCATCAATAATGGTACTTCTTTTTTTCGCTAATCTTTTAGCCTTTTCATAGATGACATAATAAGAAAAATGAGATAAATACATCTGCCTTCACCTTTAATGCAGATATTTGGGCAACAGTAAGTGTATCTTTCAGGGAAGTTGTATTTGAAGTCGTTAACGACGATTCATTTCCTTGAGTGCTTTCGTCGGCAGTGGTCGAAGAGATCGCTTTTTTTATTTTTGGCGCATCCAAACGTGCCGAAAATTGTTCTTTTGCTTTTTGCATTACATCAAGTCGAGAGATTTTGTTGGCTGATGGTCCATCATCATCTGTTAAAAGTGAATTACCAACGGATGATTTTATTGATGAGTTCTTATCACCACCGCTTTCACCACCCGCTTTAAGCTGCGATTGAAAACAATGTGGATATAATCAGCAAAAACATAATAAGTAAGTACCACGTCCGAAATGGAAACGGGCAATTCTAAGGGCGCGCTTCTATCGATACTCGGAGATGTGACTGATTCGCCGAAAAGATAAGCGAGTAAATCTTTTCTATCCGGTCGACGAACAACTGGAAGAAGAGAACAAATGGTCAAATATTGAGTAAAAAGAAGGGATAATGAGGCCGAACCTGGCACTCCTTCGGCCGCCGCTTGCTTCACGTAAACGGGATGTTGGAGATTTACATTTTTCAATAAAAATAGAAGACATTCGAGTGTGTAATACTCTTTATTGGGACCATCTTTGGATGAACTGCAGACAGAAGCACGAATTAAAAGTAAACAAAGAGAATCGAAAGTACCCGTAAACCAGATAATTGGTTTTGACGGTTTTCGGCCAACAATATTCTCCGAAACAAATGTGGCTGTTTTTCTCAACGATTTCCCGCTTGTTTACGTTGTATTGACGGAGCAATGATAGAGGATCGGCCATTGCTTTCTTCTCGTGCCTTTCTTTTCGCTTTTCTCTTTTAAAAAACGCGTTTTTAAAAACGAAACAAAAAATGAATTCGATTTCAATTAAAAAACTGCTAATCGCAAGTTTCAATACAGTGCGGGGCGGTTTACGAATTACGCTCTCTCTTTTTTTCATCCGTTCAGGAGCAAAGTTAGAAAAGTTTTTAGTTTTGAAAAAGTTATTTAAAAAACATAAAAAAAATCACTGCGAACAGCCATTTACGAATACTTGCTTATTTGGCCCAAAAAATTTACTAAAGGAGCAACTCCTTTTACGGTAATCATTTCAAAAAATCAATTGACAATGATTGCTTGAATTAGGGGAGCAAAATGAAAACAAGTTCATTTGTATTCCTTCAAAATGTTAAATTTTTGTGAAGTTTACTGTAAAAAAAGGTTGTATGGTAATGAACAAAAGTAATCTCTGTATGCTTTCTGTTGCTTTAGCTACCTGCTTTATATCCCCTTTATGCTTACCAATCTGCTAGTTTCTTAAAATTCGCTAAGAAGATTTATAAAGGGCAACAACATAATGGAAGCTTTTGCAGCCTAAACTTATAAATAGACATCTTAAGTAAAAAGCACTCAAATTCTCTAACAAGTAGTAAATATGTAACCAAAATTTCGCTTCATTTCAAATTTAATACACATAAACAGTGTAATAAGCAGACTCAATCCGATCGCGGCACTGTTTTGCTTCAAGACGAATCGATTTATGCGAGTACAATTTTCCGCTGAGAGAATTCCATATGTGTCGATCACCACACTTTGATCCACATTTTGAAAAATTATTTGCCAAATATTTGCAATCTGTGCGTTGTTGACATTCCCCAAATAGAGGACAACGATCACTTGTACGGTATTCAAGGTATCAACGACACAAACATTCATCTTTTGGCTGAAGCATTGCCCAACTAAATTTTTAACCAAAATTTCCTTTTATTTCAAATTAAACACACATAAATAGTGTTATAAATAATATATTTTTGAAAATGTTCAAAATATCACCGAAATTCAATCCATCACATGTAAATAAACGAAATATCTGTCGAGTGGTCCTTTTTAAAAATGATGATGCCAAAATGATAATCCGATACCAATCTTTCTTTTTCGTGAACTATTGAATTGTTAGGATTTCTATTTGAAAAGTTATTAAAGAAAATAAAGTGAAGATCTCGAAAGTTACACCCTGTATAAGATCAAACCTTTCTCATTTGAGAAAAATTTAACTTAACTAGTCAATAACTTCATTAATATTGCATATCATTTAATCGCATCTTCATATTCGACCAAAATGTTCGATAAGAATTGAACAACTTTTGAAAAACAAACGAAAAGCTCACAAAGAATGTGAAATAATCACATTGGTTTTATATAAACAATCTTTGGGTTAAATATACCCGGTGACAATAATATGTGTAAATTTTAACTACCTTGTTTTTTAAAAAGGCAAAATAGATAAGAAAAAACATTTTCTTAAGGAGGAATTGTTCTAGTTTTTTTACATGATGAAAAAACTTTGAAATGGCCATTAAGTAAGAGAAAAATGAAAAACGTGTTTTTCGACTTTTTCGTTTTCAAAAAGTTAAAAAATTTAGATCAGCTTTAATCCAAATAAAATAAATTTACTTTAGATTTTCATTGTTTACACAACTGTCAACGATACATCTTTGCAGTATTTTTTATCTTTATAATAACATCTATTTCTTGAGAAAAATATGTTTTGCTTTTGAAGTTCCCATGAGACATATCCACCTACGTGAACCCATTCAAGCTTATATGATACCGTAATGTAAAGTCGGTTGCTGACGCCACCTGCAACTTGAAGATCAAATCCATTCGCGACACAATGCAGAGAAAAGTCAGAGAGCTGCTTCTTAACATAATACAATAAATCATAACAATAATTATAGCTTGTTGCGCTGCAGCCTGTTGAACCGTAATCATTTACTAAATCATGATATCCTTTGAGACTATTCCATTTAATTCGTCTCTTAGGTTTCTTTATGAAACCTGCGAAAAAACTTCGATCTGCTGTTCTGAACTTAAAGAACGAATTGGAAAGAGAGGAAGCAGTGTGATCACCACAACCTCCTGCATTATCGTTGTAGCTGCCCACAACCCATTTTTTCCAATAGTACTTCTCGCTTAATTGCTTCTGCAAGGCCTCAGCAAATTGTTTATTCGAGAGTTTCTTATTCTCATGCAAAAACTTTAATGAATCTCTCTCTGCTAATCGAATGATGTTTCCATTGCTTGTTAAATGGTTTTCAGCT
>NCKU01005222.1:0-10539 GCA_003675995.1 Dinothrombium tinctorium
CGTATTTGAATATAAAGCTCAGAGGTAAATAAAAATAAGTTGCCTAATTTTTAAACCACGAAAAGAACGATTTGTATGCAAAATTTAAAACTATAACCCGAGTTTGAGTATTAAATAATTAAAAAAGACATACCTGAAACAACAAATTTGCAAAAAACAGTTGTCAATATGATAAATATTACGAGTCGAACGTTGATTTTGCTTAGACCAAATATGTCGCGTGCAACAGCAGAACGCATCTGCAAAAAGTTATTTTTAACATTTCGGAATTAGAATTAGAATTAGAATTGTAATAATAATTAAATTGTTTGCCATTCTAGTAATATGTAAATAGTGGCAAAGCTATATGATCAAGTGAAAAAGCGAAATTTGTGGTTGCAGCCTTCATAGTTCACACCTTTATGTTTGATTTTTGCAAAAACAAACAATTTTTTTCATTTAAAAAGCGCCACTCAAAATGAAAACTCAGTGAAAAAAAGGTGAACGAATTCGTTGATTAAAAATAAATTATTCAAAAAAGTACAAGAGTATAACTTGCCTTTAATAGTCGTCATAATGCTGCAAAGATGAGGTTGTTTCTCAGCATTGATAGCTTTCTTTAATCCTCGTCTATTTCACATTTTCGTGAACTCATAAAGATGGCGAGGAAAGTGATTTAAACTGAAAAGAAAAAGACGATTTCATTCAACAAAAATCAAAAAACAACTCAAAATTGAACATTTTTCGTTGAAGATAAGTCGAGCGTAAATTTTCCAGTTTCGAGACTTTTACTGAAAAATCTCGCGTTTTTAGTGATAAAACTTATGTCGCACATTAAAGAGATGAATATTTGTAAAAATTTTTGTTTTTAATCGAATTTCGAACGAAATATTTCTTTAGAATTGAATTTATGCTTTGAATTTTCTCTTTCGAGTAAACTTACAATTTTTCATTAATTTTCTATGGATTGTTCATGTAGAAAAAAATTAAATAAAATAGCCAGCCTCTTCACAAACAACAAAATTTGGTCATCAGTTAGAAATGTATTCGCTTAAATTATTCACTAGACAATGCATCGAATTCGAATACTTCAAATTCTTGGATTTTAATTAATTATTTAATAACATTCGAGTAAATCGTCTTGTTTGGTCGATTACTCACATTTAATTTCATCAAAGAAAGTAACGCCATAATGGATACTCCCTCAAGCAAATAACTGTAACTACGTGTGACACAATACTTTCATTTCCGCTAAAGATCGATTCTTCATCACTTTCGATGCTAACGAGATAGAAATCAATCAAATGCAGATTTCAAGCTTCTCATTTCTAAATTTAACTTGTGAGAAAAATTGTTTGTAGCTTAATGCGAGCAATCTTTAATCATTTATCATTTAATAAAGTGTTTATTTCTAAATAAAATTAAAATTCATGATTGACTTAAGTCAGATCTTTGACATGATTGATCAAAGTAAGATAAGCGAGTGAAACATGCTTTTTGGAGCGTTTGCAAGTGAAATTTATTTCTATTTTTGATTTTTTTATTGTTAAAAAGTTTTGAGTGCTCTCTAGAATGTTTCTCTACAGGAAAAGCTTTGTGTTGAGATCCAATTTGATACTCCAACAAAGAAATGAATATTAAACGTCACTTTTTTTGCGATCACTAGATGCATAAAAGATGTCACTAAAACTTGAACGAGTCTATTTGATAAATTCTGCGTTCTTTCTGTGAGAATTTCTTGACTTAATTATCACTTTCTGCGCTTATTATAGTAAATAAGTTTTAATTAATCATTAAAAGTAATAATCACGAAATTCTGATCTCGCTTTAAATTTTGTTCTCATCATTGTCTTAAAAGTTTGGCGCATTTAATTACTTTATTCTATATTTAGAATGAAAGTTGCAGAAACCAACCCACAGCACTCATTATTAAAATAATGAGTACCAGCAGCGCTGCAGGATTATCACATGGGAGCAAAACAACAATCACAACTCTTTAAGATATTCTTGTTTTCTTTTACAGTTTTAAAAAACAAGGTAATCAAAATTGACACAAATTAGCTTAAAAATTAAACAAATTAATTAAAACTGACAATTTGTGTTCCTGTACGCGTTACTTTAGATTATATTTATCATGCTTGTATTATATTATTTAATTTAGATTTTAGCTGACTTCATAGCATAACATTTTTAAAAATTCGTAAACAAATTACAAAGACTTTCTAATGACAAGGAGGAATGATTAATTAATTGTTTTATTTTTAAACATTGAAGTATTCATCACGTTCACATTGTTTAATCTACTGTAAAATTTCATGGCAAGCTAAAGTGAAGGGGAGTCTATGCTGAATAATCCTCTTCTAATTTTCATGAAGTGCGTAAGATCTTTTCGGCTTATTTAAAAACTACTTTGTTTGAGACTAAAAACAGTTTTCTCATAATTTATTACTGCCTAAGAGGTTTTTATACAGAAAATGAGCGACCAAACAAAGAGTAAGCAATCGGTCGGATGCGCGAACATCGTCTACAGAATGCAATAAAGGAATAAAACGAGCGTTTCACGCGTTTTGATGAAAATCAATTCAAGACTTCGGATTTTATTCGATCGCAAACAAAAACGCCAGTCGCTTTCTACGCTTTGAATGCACTTCACACTTTATTTCACACTTTATTTCGCTACCATTTGAAATGAAAAATTTCGAAGCTATTTTGACTTGTAGATTTCGGCGAATTTCAACGCAATGCAATTTCATCAAACAACACACGATTTTCAATTTGTTAGCTGCTTAAACTTCATTGTAAAGAAAAAACAATGCGATGAAAGAAGCAACTAGAACAACAAATAAGATCGGAATCGCACTTTTTTTCGCAATCATTACTTTTGTGTGTGATTATTACCGTCGGGAAATAAACCGCGACTAATTTTTTTTCAAGCTACGCAATAAATTATTTCTGCTTTTCTTGCTAAAACATCAAATTATTTTCTCGCTCGCATCTTAGCCGAAGCTTTGCGTTGCGATAAAAATTGCGAGTTAAGATCCAATTGTGAAGCATCGATCAATTTGTGACGATAAATTTGAAGTAAAGTTTTTGCGTCCAAAATTTCGTCGACAATATTTTTCAATTGAAGTGCGACTTCGCATACTAAAACGTTATGAAACAGTGAAATTTTCGCTCGTTTCTTAAGAAATTATGGACGCGCGTTCTTAAAATTATTTGCACAACACTTTTTTCGGTATTGAGAAATTATTCAACTTCTAATGTCCGCAACAAAGTGGAAGAATTGCGCGTTTAACGCTCGACTACAACAAGTCAAAACATAATTCGAATGAATGCACAGCAAAGGTCGAAAAAACTTTCACGCGTGTGAGCGCCTATAAGATAAAAATGAATTTTTGTGTTTCTATGCATCAGACTTTTTGACTTATTTAAAAGTGGTCATTTGTGTCCACTTTTAAGCTAAAATGAATTAAGTCATACGTTTAAATTCGTTTCTATGTGTCAAAAAGTGTTTCGATGCAAAATATTCAAACGTTTTGAAATGGAAAAATGAAAATATGTAAATCATAAAACAGATTCACTTTCGAGTTTTGAGGAGTAGCGAGATTTTAGCGGCATCGCGACGTATTCACTTTCAGCAAATTGATGCGAATTATTACTCAATTTCGTATCGCGCACTTCTCGGCGAAAGCTCTTTGAGAATGGACTTTTGACTATAGCAACGCTTCTCTTCTCGAGTATTACAAATGCGTTACAAATGGCGTGACAAAAATCTAGAACGACGTGAAAACACTGGTTCGCAATAAGAAATTCTTCGCTCTGGACTCGACACGACGTTCTCTTATTGTTCGCTTTTTAAAGCGTTTCGAAATGTTCACAATTCTCAGAGGTTATTTTATCGTTGACAAGAAAGCGAAGTAATGTGTATGTCAAATGAAACACAAATTTTGCGATGAAAATAAATTTCAATAAGAATTCATATTTATACAAAACTAAATCAGCAACTCAATAAAATGCGATGCAAAATTCAATGTTCTCAAGTAAGTTTTATCACTCGCTTAATTCAATACTCGAAATTTCTGCGTTCTTTTGCCGATATTTGCTTATTTGTATTCGTGAACATTGTTTGGTTTTACAATGGTGAAATCGCCGAAAGTAAAATGAATTTAAAAACTGAGAAATGGTTTTTTGTATTTGAAGATGAAAGCTCAAAGCAAAATATCATGCTAGTCTCGATTTCTTGCTCCTATGATTCAAAATTGTTTTTCTTTTTTTTTGTATAAAGAACTTAATCATTTGTGACTGACCAGGAAATATCGAAAATAATCCTGCAAAATGCCAAAGCCAAACCCGAGTTACTACCAATGCTTTTCGTTTTTGACAAGAGTTAATTTCATTAAAAAAATTTAATTCTCTACTTTAACTTTTGTCCTAAAATAATATTAAGTTGAAATAATTTAAGAAAATGAAATTTCTTGTTGCTGATTTAAAACCTCAAAGGCGAGAAGAATAAAAATGACACAAAATTTTATTTTTCTTGCAAATTCCCAATTCTATGAGCCACAACGAAAAATATTAATTACCAAATATTTGTGTCAAATTTATTTTTTAATTTTTCGCTTAAAATCAAGAATATAAATTAATTAAAAATATCTTTTTTAAAATTAATTATTATAATAAAATTAATTAATTAATGAGTGCTTTTGTGTCACATAATTCTGATCTGGAAGGATTCATCTGAATACTGACGCTTTGCTTCATTTACTTTATTAACAACCTATTAATGAAATTAAGTTTTGATTCGTCTATAGAAACTGAGTTAGTCTTTGATGAATGCTACAATTGTGAAACTTTACCTACGTCGAAGTGATAATTTTTAAGACAATAAAACAATTCAGTCAAAGAGGAGTGCGTTGTACAAAATGAATGCGAATGAGATTGTATTCAATCGTATTTTCTACTGAGAAGACAATCGCATTCGAATTCATTCGCACAATTCCGCTCGAGCGAATAAATTCGAAATTATTTGAAATCATTTTTCTTAACGCTCAAAAATGAAAATAAAATTTTCTCTTGCGACAATCGATAATTTAATTCCGCAAAATTGTACCTAAAGGCGAAAAAACTGTCCTGTTTCAACTTTGTTCAAATGCGTAATTCAAAGAAATTGAAGCTAAACAAATTGTTTCATCGTTGCAAGTCTTTATTTTTTCGACTCTACTGTTTTTTTAGCTTCGATCGATGAGAAAAACTTCGGATTCACCTTTTATTGAGAAATGTATACAAAATTGGCCATTGCGGCTATTAAAGCCAAAAGAAAATTAAGTTCTGCGAAATTTATAGAACAATTAGAAAGAAACTTTTAGAAATTTATAAAGTGAAGTGTTTTTGCGAGCTTCTGAATTTATTAATCGATAAATATAAGCAAATAGAAAAATCAAATTTTTCAAAATTTTGATTAAAGTTCGGTTTCACCAAGAAAAAGAAAAGATAATTCAATAAAGAAAGTAACGTTTGCGAGTGAAAGAAAGCTGAAAATTTCTGATCTTTTCATATCATACCCTAAAGTCTTCGCAATAAACTTCTATTTTTGATTTTGAGTGATTCTCTTTTATCTTTTTTTTCGGTCAGATTTCTTACCTAAAACCTGAATCTTAAAATATTGCCATGCGAAATGTATTCATCTTCGATGTTTGTAGAAATATGAAAAGCCAGTGAACAATAAACAAGCTTCGATCGTTTTCATCGTTGTATGAATTTTTATAAATCTCACTCGAAGCTAATTTATTGGCCATTAGGATAAATGACATCATCATAAAGATGCTCGCACGAGATAAGCTCGCTTTTCTTATTAATTTTTTAACGAGCGAATGCTTTAATCCTTGTCAAACATAATTTTATTTTGAAAAAAAACAAATATGAAAAAAGAGAAAAACAATTTAATAATCTAAATCGTAATTATAAAAGTGAGCGGATTCGAGAGGAGAAGCTCGATTGATTCGAAATCGAAAGTTTAAAAATGAAATTTTCGTTTTTGCTTGAAAAAATTCGTAAGAATGAAGAAAAAACTTCGAACAAATGCAGCAAACATTTGAAATATTCAAAAGAAAATTTGCACTAGCTCAGTTTCATAGTTAGTGCGAGTGGAAAGAAAACCTAAAGTGGTTAGCTTTAAAAAGTTACTTTGACAATTCGATAAAATTTTCACAAAAAAGTACTTTTTTATCGAAGCTCGGAAATGCGGTCAATTCTTTGAAAAACGGTGAAAAATCGATGAGCGCAGCGAATGAAAAGTATCGCAGAAAACGTGTGAAAATATCTCGCAAACGGGGTGTATAAACCGAAATTGAGGCAAAATGAAATGTATTCGCATGCGAGACGGTAATTAGCGTCAATTCATTTAATGAGCTATGCATTCATCCGCTTTTCTACTTCTGCAACGCTCTCTATTTCAACATTCAGCTTTCGCTTTAATTTTAAAATCTTTCGCTGGATTGTATGTATCGAAAAGGAAAACGCGCGCTTCATTATTATTCTTCGTTTCGGTTTTGCGATATTTTCAAATGAGATGTAATCTAAACAGATGAGCGATCAATTCGTACTTCATCTCTGATACACGAAACGCGCGTTTTTAACGAATGAGAATCCAATTCACTCGAGGCTATTGCAGGCAAACGAATTAGCGACAATTGAGTTACCGTCAAATGGACGGAAGAGCGAAATTACAATCATTTGATGTTTATGAAAAACATTAGCGTGCCTACTTCTACTTAATTGTTTGCAACGCACATCTCGAGTTTGACCAAATTGTCGCTGATTTTATGTCAAACCTCGTTAAGTCGTTCCACAATAAGCAGCATTAATGCAACGAGAAATGTTGAAAATTTCAATCAAAATGATAGCGACTCAAATTAGAATGATTTCGCAATATTTGTACAAGAAATTTGTCTCGAGTATATGTCACAGAAAGAAGAAGATTTTCTAATTCTAAGCGAATTTTCAATAAACATGAATTTAAGAGAAGAAGAAAAAAAATTAATTTTGAGATAGAAAATATGTAAACCGAACTAAGATTTAGAGAAGCGTTGGAAATGCGATGAAAAAAAAACGAAAGAAAAAGAATTTGAAATGAAAAATGCAAATCTTAGTGAATCTAATCACAACAAGTTTAAATTCAAATTGCTGAATTAAGCGTGTCGCATTACACATAATGCGCGCAGAGCAGCTTTAGCAGTTCAATGCTAAATCGAATGCTTTTCAGAGAAAACGTTTCACAAATTTAAGAATTATACAACGTTTGAGAAAATAAAGCACTTTTAGCGATCAATTTATCAGACAACAAATGGTAAATTTTTCTTACTTTTTGGCGAGTAAATGGCGTCAAAATATTTTAACCACGTAATTTATCAAGCGAGTTCTCTCTTTTAATTACATTTTGACTTTTCAAAATTCGCTTTGCTTATGCATATTCACTGAACGCCGAGAATATTAACACTGTAAAATCCTAAGCGAAATTTTAATTATTCATAACTTTGGTCGGTCAACATTTGAGCGAAGTCCACAAAACTCGACTGCATGTGACTTTATTTTCGAAATGAGCAAAATTTTTATAGCATCAAGTACAAGGTTTATAGAGAATATGAAAAATGTTTTTGATTTAAATTATTAAAAGATTTGAAACAAAATTTTTCATAATTTTATTATTCAAATGATTCATATTTATTTATTATTTAAATTGTCGGTTTAATCAAAAAATATTGGCGAATAAAAAATTACTAACAAATGAACAAAACTTCAGATGCATTTTGGCTAGAATTTAATTGCTAGCAAATGTCGCAATTTACTTTTCATTGCAGATGTAATAAATTAGATTCACAAAAATTCATAGAAAGAAAAGAAATAAGAAATTTGCAGATTTTTTCGCAATTGAAAAGTTTGCGCATTCGATTTGACTGTGTTTTTGTCTGCTTTGGCCCGCAATAAATTTTTAAAAAAGCAAAATTTTATCAAATTAAAGCATTGTGAGTTTATCGCTGGCTAAAAAGCTTTTAGTAAAAAGGATAAGTTTGGAAAAATAAAAGCAAAATTTTTAAAATTGGAAGAAAGTAAAAATATTTTCTTAGTGCAGATGTAAGGAAGTGAAGTAACAATGAGATATGTCTAAAAATCGGTTTGATCAAGCAATTCCCAGCAGTAAATGTGCTCGATTTTCAAGCGCAGACAAAGGACTTTATTACATTGATCAAATTGACGCTAATGTTTGATAAAAAAAATAGTAATTTGCTTTTAAACCAAAACGAATAAAGATGTTAAACAAAATTGAGAGTTAGACAAAAGTGTGTCGCAGCATTTAAAAGGATTCATCGCACCGCTGCTAAGCTTTTGAACAATGTTTATCGAACTATTTACTCAAGTTAAGCTCACCACTCTGTGCTTTTGGAAAACGCAAATGATTTGAATTACAAAAAATTCAATTGAATTCACTAAATAAGCTTTTTTGAGCGTGCAAAACCAAATTAATTTACTTCATCGCTTTGACTTTTGGTTTAATTTGAAGAATGAAAAGGCAAATACCTGAAATTGTACGTGATTTGTAATGAAGGCTTTCAGCGCGAAAGCTTTGTAAGAGTGAAGAGTGAAGAGACAAATTTATAGGCCAACTTTAAGTTTATAGCACAAACGATGTTTTGAAGAATGTAGGAAAATAATTCGTTTTTATTACTTTCAAACGAATTTACATGAAATTAATAAGAAAATGGATAAGAAAGAGAAACACGATCTTCTAACACAAAGAGAAGAACAATGTGTGAGAAGCTGAAATCGGATCTCGCATTTATATACCCGCACTGCTCTCCACAAACGTGGATTTCGCTTGAATTCGATTTTGCGTAGATCAACGTTTGGTCTGTTTGCTGCCTGTAATAATCTCAATAATAATGTAATATCCAAGAAATTTGGATATGAATTGTATTTCAAAATAATTAATTTTTTTAGTTTTTAAACTTTTAGCTGTTTACAATTCAGTTTTTTAAATTTTCGAAATTCAGATTTAAAAAATTTGTCAGAGAGCTTTGTTAGAATGAATGTTGGAATGGAATGGGAAAATTTACAAATTACATTCGTTCAAAGCACTTTTCAGATACAAATCAATTGCACTACTGATTCAAAATAAAATGTTTCCATTATCGAAAGTGAGTTTAACTGCAAAGCAAATGATGAATTAAGCGTCTTGTTAAAGTTGCTTTGCAGTTTAAGTTCACTTTCGATAATCGAAACACTTTATTTTGAATCGACTGAACTACCGGGGGACATAAAAAGGTTTCTTAAAACGCAAAGCATACGTGACTGTATTATCACAAAACTTGCATCATTTTGATTCATTTTGAAAGTAATGTTAAAATAAATTTGTAAATAAAAAAAGAAAATAAGTTAGATAAGAGCATACAGATAAGATGTCCGTTAAAACATTTGTTATATTTTAGGTTTGAGGGTAATTTTTCGACTACTTACATTATTACATTTGACTTTTGCTTTGGTTGCCACTTTTTTTAACCATTTTCTCTATGTCACCATTGAAAAACTGACACTACGCGAAATGTTAACTACCGAGTCATTTTCGCCTTTAACTCGATGATTTCAATTTTCATCGTATGTGAGCACTGTGGTATTAACACAAAAAATGAATTCAATGAAACACTGTTTTGAAAGCACGTTTTTGTTTAAATAAATCAAAAGCAAGCATGTCCACTGTGACGTTTTGTGAAATGCAGTGAAGTATTCTTTAAGTTGTAGAAGTGCAATGCAGTGAAGTATTCTTTAAGTTATAGGAAACTTTTTCTATCACCGGTAGTACACTCATGTCCAGAAAAATCTTTCAATTATGTGCTTTGCGGCAAAGCATGTTTTAAGTGAGATGAAAAATTTTATTGGATACGAGTGTACATTGAAAATCAAAAAGTGGATGCTGAAAATAGGTGTGCTATGGTATTTTCACAGCAATATTCGCTTTTTAAGTTATTTAAAAAATTGAAATTTAATCACTTCTAAAAATTTTTAGTAAACAATGGTTAGCTACTTAAGAAAGTTTCTCTCGCGTCCGCGATCGTCGCCTCTTTGAATATTGAAACGCTCATGTATAGCCAATGACAGAATGTTTTGCTTTTGTTATTTTCATTAAACATGCCCGTTTTGCGTGGATAAGATAGCAAAACATTTTGTTATTGACTCAATAACAAGGAAAGTTTTCAAGTGTAATAATGGGAAGAAAAGTTTCTTACAGCGCAAAGCACACTTCACTGCATATCATAGTAGAAACCCCGTAAAACACTTTTGTCCAATAGAATCTTTTCACTTCACCTTAAACTCCTGAAAGATTTTAATAGACACGAGTGTACAGACTTTAATATTGATTAATGCAACTACACTCGCGTTTTATGTTTGGAGGCTCATTTTGAACGAATTGCGAACAATTATTTATCGTGACGCCTTTTTGATAGACGCTGCACATAAAAAGTTTCGATATTAACTCACGAGAAATTTCTAAGTATCGATCTAGAACGT
>NCKU01005223.1:0-10535 GCA_003675995.1 Dinothrombium tinctorium
ATAATTTTTAATCAAAAAACAGGCGAATATTGTATATTCAAGTAGCATTTTTACTCATATATCGAGATCGAACTTTTGATGATTAAGGTTCACAGTCATCGGCAAAACTTGAGTCTCTACAATGAATTCTTCTAATTTATAATATGAATTTGTTTTAATTACGAAATTACTTTACTATTTAATTGTATTCATTACATTTATGAGTGATTAATGAGTAAAAAATTTATAAAGAAAATCAGATCCGAAAAATAGCAATTTTTAAATAATGTTGTATAAATACTGAAGCATATCTATAGTAAAGGAAAAAATCGTGTAAATTTGAAAAGATATAAAGTACAGCTTCAGAAAAATGTTTACCCCTGCGATAATTGATGGAGAGATGCTAAGAGCCAGTTCCTCAATTTAAAATATAAAATTATTTTATAACTGAACGCCATTAAAAGCGAAAATATTTTCGATACAATTAATTTCTGATCTTACCTTTGAAACTAGAAAAAGAACAGTGAGTTGAACTGAAAAAATTAATGACAGCACAGAACTTTCGTTTAACAAACATACGATAACTAATAATTATTATTTTTTAAAAACTACAGCAAATCACTGTCATTGCTCTTATTAACACGTTAAATGCACATTTGTAAAGTGCGTTTTAGAAAGAAGGAAATGAAATAAAATAAAAAGAAGCAACAACAACCAGAAATGTGAATTTGTTGAATGAAACTTTTGTTTTTGAATTTTCAATTAACAAAAGAGCATTTCGCTTTGCATTTAAATTCAACTGTTTGCAATCGCTTGAAAATGTGATAAGAAAACGCGAAAAAATGTGGTCTTCCATTTGTCAATGACAATACGAACGCAAGCAATTTATAAATCAGTTCCTCAATCTTTGTCTCAGCATTCAAAGTTTGAATAATGTTGAACTCGTAATCTTTCGTTCAATTTTGAATTTCGACGTTTTTTAAAAAAGAATTAATTTTAAAGAATTCTCTCCAACTTCTTTCTGTTCTAACAAACAAAAAAGCAGCTTAAGTAACATGTAATAAAATCGTCAAATGAAAAAATTAAAAACAATTTTTTCATTCAATGAAACACACTTGATGCTTTTCCCTTTCAATCGTATGCAGTGAAAGCTGTTTATTTAAGTAAAATTGATAAAATTGTTGAATTTAACTTTAAAAGCGCTTACGATTTAGTTGGTTGTTAACCATTACATAAAATGCTTCGTTTGTTTGAACATTAGATTTAAGACTTTTTTGAGAATTTTTTTAAATCATTGCTCAAATATGAACGCTAAGAAACTCTGTTTCAATGTAACTGCCGATGTTGTCGTAATTGAGTGTAATAAATGATTTGTGATCTCCATTTTTCGGCATCAAATCAATGCTGCCGTCAACAAACTGTAAAGATACAAGTGCAAAATAAACATTGTGTTTGAAACTCACGAAAGATGAAGAGTTCACTACCTTTCTCATTTCAAAATCCAATTCTGTCGAAGAACTATTGTTCCGTGTTCCGAATTGAGAAGTTGAGCAGATCATTTTGACTTCACCAATAAATTTTGCTGATGGAAGGTAAGCGTGAACTCTATTTAACTTCTTGAAATATCGTTCGGCTAAAAGCATAAGAGTTTCTGGCTTTGTTTCGATTCCACTCATCATTTTAATCAATTCAACTGTTCTTTGCACTTGCTGCTCACATGTTGAAAGTGAAGTAATCTCATTTTTCAACTTTTCAACAGTGTCCGAAGTATAGAATAAAGAGACAAAAAACAAAAGTTTTTCAAATGTTGCTTTGTTTTCATCTAAACTTGCGTTTCTCAAAATTTCAATCGTTTCCTCCTTCATTCTCTGCTGATCGCCGTCGAGCAATATTATCTTCTTTACAAAACGTACGTCAATTTTCTGCAATTGAATGCTAACTTCGAAAGCGATCAAAGAACCAAATGAATAAGCAACAAACTCATATTCTGGTTGAAGATATTCTTCTCTTATTTTCTTAACATAAAAAGCAGCAATTTCTTCAATTGTGTCCATATTATCGACTTCTTCAACCCAATTCACTCCAACAACAGGTCGGCTGATGTATTTCACTAGTGATCTTAATGAAGTGAAATTGCCTTCAATCGGAGGAAAGAAAAAAATCGGAACTCCTTGAATGCCTTTGTTCAAGTGAGTGAAAACATTTTCAGCCAACTGAAATGTATCGTGTTTATCCTCTATCACAGTGAAATCGCTCATTTTATATTCTCCTTTCTCAATATTACTCGTTGATAATTCTCGAATGTGTCCAACTCTCAAGTTTCTTATTTCTTGTGTGGTCAAAATGAGATTGTAATGTCTTTCTAAACCTTGTTGAATTTCAACAGCCATCAACGAATCCATACCTAACTCTCCAATAGTGAGATTATCATTCAGTGCCGATGGATCGCTTACACCCAGAATATGGCAAATCATTTTTATTAAGTCTCCTCTCTTTGCAGCACCGTGAGATGAATTTCCAGCCAGCACGAAACTTGAGCAGATAGCACTTTTAGAGTTAATGAACTGATCGACCGCAGCCATGCAGGAGAAAATTCGCTGAGGAACTGTTCCCGCAATAACAATTTCGTTTGTTTTGAAATTTTCAATAACAAACCCAACGTCACCAACTGCTCCCCATTCTATTGCAACTGCGTGTAAGCCATCTTTCCTTCTCTTCTCGCAAATTGACTCCATCACTGCATTTGCAAATCCATAATTACTTTGACCTGCATTTCCGTGAACAGCGATCGACGAATAGCAAACAAAGTATACAAGTTCAGGACAAGCAATTCGTGATATTTTGTCCAAGAACAGAGTAGAGTTCACTTTCGGAAGGCTAACTTTTTCAAATGATTCTTTGGTCTGATTTTCAAACAGTGCATCTGACAATACAAGCGCAAGGTTAAAAATTCCTCCAATTGGTCCAAGCTTTTCCGCTTCATTAATTAAATGAAGCGTCAAATCATACGTTGACGTATCGTTTACAGCAACAACTACTTCAACACCTTCTCTTTTCAATTTATTGATCATGTATTGCTGAAATGAGTTTTGGATTCCCACTCGACTAGTAAACACAATCTTTTTAGCGCCTCGTTTCATTAGCCAAAATGCTAATTCAAGTCCTATGCCACCTAATCCACCAATTAAAATATAAACTTTCGACGGATGGCAAAAAGTTTGAGGTATTGCTTTGATTGTCGTCGGCTTGATAATATTGCAGTTCGGCTCTTCGTCTCTGATTTTCAAAAGCACTTTTCCGATATGTTTACCACCTGCCATAAATCTGAATGCTTTTTCAACTTCGTTGCAGTTGAAAACTGTTCTGTGTATTGGTTTAATTGTTCCATTTTTAATTCCTTTGTCGAAAAAGTTTGTCATCCTTCGAATTCTTTCGGCTGATTTTTCATTCTTATCAACTATCACTTCAGCCATTAAATGAGCAACACAAACAACGTGAAATGCTTTGTTTCGATCGAATTTACTTGAATCTAAATGAGGAGAAAATAAAAATAAAATTAAAAAATGAAAATCCGATTATTACCGATGAGAGTATTTTGCATAACATCGTATTTTCCGATTTCAACAAATCGTCCGAATTCGGAGAGACAATTAATTGATGCTCTAAGTTTTTCATCTGCTAATGAATTCAATATGACATCGACTCCTTTTCCATTTGTTTCTTTTAAAATATGCTCTTCAAAACTGAGATCTCGCGAGTTCACGAAATTTTTGTCTTTAAGTTGGGGGAAAAGTGATTGAAGAAAGTTTTTCTTTTCTTCCGTTCCTACAGAAGTGAAAACTTCACATCCCATTGATAAGCAAAGATTGATTGCCGCCTGGCCCACACCTCCACTTCCAGCGTGAATCAAAACAGTTTCGTTCGGTTGAAGAGATGCTCTCAAAATGAGACCGTAATAGACAGTTGCATAGACAACAGGAATTGTAGCTGCATCTTCAAGCGTCCAATCTTGAGGCACGCTGAGACAGAAATCATTTTCTGTGAAAATCATTGTGGTAGCCATCGCATTCTTAAGACAAAATCCGCAAATGCGATTGCCATTTTCGTCGATGCCTGAATACTCAAAACCGATGTTTCCAACATTGCTTCCATATTCTGGATAAGCATCAGAGGAGATTCTTCCACTCGCAACCATCACGTCTTTGAAGTTGAGAGCAGAATAGTAAATGTAAACTAATGTATCTTTGGAATTATTTTGTGTTTTAGAAAGCGAAGACCAATGCTTGAGAGGAGATTCAAACCATCGAAAGCTGGTCAAATCTCCTTTTGTTTTCACATCTAAATACGCGTGTTCAACTTGTTTCATTTCTAATTTCGCTTTACGATAAATATAATTTCCATGAACATCATCGTCAATAACGTTGATCGCAAGATCTTTGTCTAGCACATATTTTGGGATGTGTTCGTGGTCGCTAATCAAACATCTGATTCGATCACCTCCAGGTTCTCTCCTCAAACATTTGGTTGCTCCGACGACACCATTTATCTCACTTCGCTTAGCTTTTAGCCAAATTCTAGACTTTTGCGATGATTTAAGTTCGGTTTTAATTTTCTCGATCCAATCGTAATTCAAAATTTGTGTTTCGATTATTAAATTCTCGAATGATTGTTTTGAAACATCGATTTTCCTTAATAAAAGCGAAACCATTCCGAAATCGTCGCTTTTGCGGCAAATTATTTTAAACTTTGCTTCTTCAATGGTTCTGTTTAATTGTGCTTCCAACTCAAATTCTGGAAGCGGCAAACCTTGAGTCATATAAATCTCTCTTTCGAAATCAGTTAACTTTTGACGAAAATAGAACATCAAATAGCCTTCATTTTTAAGAACAAATTCGCAAGAATTTAAAAATTCAATGAGCTTCTCTTTAGACATTTGCTTTGTTTTGCTTGTCATCAATTCTGTGCTCACATCTTTGAAGATTACGAAATTCACTTTTTCCATATCGGTCGGAAATACTTTCTCTTCACTTTTTGTCGGATACAAAGCGTAATCATAATTGTAACGCATTTCAGTTACAATTTCAATAACATCGTCGCAAAGTTTAAATGAAGTTGTATTGAATTCGGCAATGTACAATTTCTTTTCGATTGAATTTTCAATAATAGTCATTAAATTGTCCCTGATGAGTTCAGCGTAATTCGAGCGAAATAAACTCACATCGAGATCTTCGTTAGACAGCGAATGCAGCCAATCGTTTAATTTTTGTTTCTTCGTAAGCGCCGTTTTGAGACTCTGATACAGCGCATACTTTTTGTTCGATGTTTTGCTAAATTGTTTTTCATTCTCAATTTCGCAATCGCTATAATCTTTCAAATTAAGTTTCATCAAAATCTTTCGACAAGCGTTAAAATACTTTTCAACTTTAGCCATTTTCACCTCGTTGCTTCGCACGAATCTGTCGTATGGCACAAACACGTGCTCATTCAATTTCGCGATTTCTTTCTCTTGTCGCCGTGGTATTGGACTCGCTCTCATTCCTTTCACAATGATGCCTTTTGCGTAGCCGACGTTTGTCAATTTATCGAAATAAACCTCAAAATTCTTTTCTTCATTCAAAGCTTCGTAGATTTTTTGCGAGTCACACTTCATAAGCTCAATAAATGTCGGTACACGAAGATTCCTATCATTTGAGGCCAGAAGTGAGAGGTGAAGCATCGCATCTGCAAAACTAATCCAATGTCCAGTCCACTTCACTTTGCCCCAACTACCGTCGGCCGTTGCTTCAACCAAACCCTGAAAGTTTCGTCCATAGTCGTAACCACGAACTCTTAGCTCTTTGTAAATGTCTTTGGTTTCTAGTTTTAAATTATCGCAAATGCTTTTGCTTCCGAACTTTTCATCAAAAAACTGTTTGTCAGATAAGAAGCAAATGTTTCCTGAAACGCAAATAGAACCTCCTTCGCTGAGCAAAAATCTTTCACTGGCTTCGTCGATGATAATATCAACAGTAAAAGATGCACCTTTTTCCAAAACAATCGCCCGATGAAACGTTACGTTTCGAAATTCAATGGGAGTGTTGTAAATGTTTCCTATTATATGCGAGCTAACTTCGATATTTCCATATTGCGCAGCGAAATGAAACCAAACTAAATAAAGAAAACCAGTTGCGGGAAATAAACAGCGACCATCGATGCAATGATCCTCCAGAAATTTTAAATCGCTTTTCATCAAATCAATTTTGTATGTGATCAAGTTTTTCGATAGTGAAAAGTAATCAGGATACTTGGCAACGAAATGAGTTTTCGAATGATCCCATTTCAGCAAATGACTGAGTGAAGCAGTTTCTCTCGGAACCGGATATTCAACTTTTGGGTACAGCTTTTCAATTTGTGGGTTATGTCCACTCAGGTAAATTTCCCCAATTCCAGAGAGTATTTCATTTACGCTTTCGTCTCTACCTTTTCTCATAAGTGCTACGCAATTGAAAGTTGAGTTACATCTTTTAGCGAGCGAAATTAGTATTGGACTTGGACCAATTTCAACGATGCAGGCGTCATTTGGAATTTTATTCATTCTATCTCTGAACATCACCGGTGAAACTACATTGTTTGCATAATACAATGCATCGCAATACATGTTTTCATTTGTAGATGTGCTTAACCACTTTTGTGACCTTATTTTTGGTTTTTGAATAATCTTTCTCAGTTCGTTACTTAAAGGCTCAAAACAGTCGCTGACCAAACTACAATGATATGCAACATCACAAGATGCAACTTCTTTCACAAAAACTTTTTTTGATTCCATTAACTTCATTAATGCTTTAACGCTTTGTTCTGTACCAGAAATTGTAATACTTTCATCAGTATTATCACATGCTGGGTAAATGTCAGGAAAGCTCAATTTTGTTACTTCATTCCAACTCAAACCAACGGCTGTCATCATTCCTTTCATTTTCATCGCTACAAAACTATACTTTGCAATGTAATAAGCAGTGAGCAAAGCTTCTTTTAAAGATAAGCAGCCATCGCAATAGCCTGCGACAACTTCACCAATCGAATAACCGATGATTCCGTCCGATTTCAAACCAATATAAGTCAAAACATCGGTTAAGGCTATTTGCATGCTAACAATCGAAACGAGAGCGCTTGTGATATCTTTTTCGATATCGCATTGGTCATCGAGTAAAATGTACAATAAATCGATGCCGACTGATTTCAAAACGAAAGCGCATTTAAAGATGCTGTCAGCAAATGGTCTAAAGTGCATCAATCCTTTTGCCATCGCTTTCGATTGAGAGCCGAGCGCGGAAAACATAAACCAAAGCGGTCGTTTCTTCTCTCCGCGGATGACTCTTCGCCGCAACACACAATTTTCATCTAAGATTGCGAATCCTCTGTAAAACATTCCGGTTTCGAGCGGTGTTTTTGAGACATCGTTTAAAAGCGATAAAAATTCTTTGGTGACTTCTTTTCGGTTTGATTGCATCCAGTTGATTACATGATTGACACCTTCCTCTGTGCGACCACTAATGTTCACCAGTCGAGCAATGTTTTCAATTATTTTGAACGAATCCTTGTTTAATTTCTTTTCATTGGCTCTGAACAATGCGTGAACATTCACACCTCCGAAACCGAATGAATTCACTGGAATTATATCGCCTTCGAATCTTATTTTCTGAGTTACAGGTATAATTGTCTTTTCAATTAAACCTTCAATGTTCCTATTCGGCTTTTTGAAATTTATATTTGGTGGTATCCAATGTTTTTGAAAGATTAATGCGATTTTCGTGATGGCACAGTTAGCAGAGGCACCTTCTGTGTGTCCAATATTTGATTTTAAACATCCAAAATGAATCGGTTTCAAGCTTTCTTTTCTGTACGACTCCAAAATAGCTTTGCATTCAACAGGATCACCAGCAGCAGTGCCGGTTACATGCGCTTCTACATATTCGATGTCAAAAGGATTTATTCCAGATTTTTGAATTGTGTAGCTTAGCAATTTAGTTTGAGCCTCTAAGCCAGGAAATGTTATTCCTTCTGTTTTAAATCCGTCTGTATTCGTATAGCAACAAATTATCGAGGCATAAATTCGCTTTGCGTGTTTTCTTCTCTGCAGAAAAAGTGCAACTGCTGCCTCAGATCTGCAATAGCCGTTAACGCTTTCATCCAAACACTTTGATCGTCCGTCAGGCGCAATCATTCGCAGCAGCTTAAAGCCCATTGCTATACTTGGCATCAAATGAACTGCGACTCCACCAACAATTAAATTTTCGCAATGTCCTGCTTTCATGAGAATCAAACCTTCATTGAAACCTGAGAAACTTGAAGCACATGCAGTGTCAATTTCAAAAGATGGACCCGTGAAATCGAAAGCTTTTGAGATGACGGAAGGACCCTTTTTAATAATTGCATCTCTTCTTTCTCCTTTTGTCATATCTTCGGTTGCTGTTTTGTAGTTGTCGTCGTAGCAAAGTCCGACGGTGACAACTGTTTTTGAATTTTTTAAATCTTGTGGGATGATTCCTTAAAAATTTAGATGAAGATAAGGTTACTAATTAGAGAATCTCTTTTGTGGCCATCTCACTCTTATTCTATTATTATATAGTCAAAACTAAAATTTTGACATAATCTTATCAAAAAGCAAAGAAATCGTTAGCTAATAGTACTGAGCAAAAGTTTTGACAGTTAGAAAAGTAAGAATAATTTTGGAAAACCTTCATAAATTAACTAAAAAGATGACGTTTTTAATAGATTACAAAGTAAAGATTAACCATTAAAACATTTATGATTTTTAAATTTTTAAAAAGGCACAAACTATATTACGCAAGCATAATGAAAATGTGAAAATACGCTCTTGGATAGTTCCTAAATTTTTTCAACATTTTTTGATTTTGTGCTTTAAACTATTTCTACATCAATTCAGATTCAATATGAGTCTCTCATTACTTATATCAAGTTATTTTTCTAAATTATATTTGCTAACGAAAAAGTGAACTCTAAATAATAAAATTTGTATTTTGAGAAGCAATGAGAAAAATGTTTGCAATGAACGGAAATTAATAAGTTTGTTTATCGTGAGAAAAAATTGCCAACGCGTTCAAAACATAAATATGATTGTAAAATTTTATCAAATATTCAAATTTTTAAAATATGATATAGCAGAAAAAAAGACAGTAACTGACTGAGAATAAGCATAAAATGGTATGTCTACATTTTGAATTTATTTTTATGTGAATAGGAGCTTATGGTTGATTTGTTATTTGCATTTTGGTAGCTAGATGATAATATATGCACTTACTATAAAACAATTGCCTGATTAGATGTTTTTGCACCACGCCGCTCACTAGCATATTGCGATTAATATTCGCGCCATCTTAATTTTCTCTTTAAATTATTATTAATTTTATTTTAATTACCGGCTTACCTACTTTAAGATAAAGCTAATAAACAAAAATGAAATTTTTGATTATTTGTAAATTTTTAGATCTTAACGCAAAGAGAAAAACTGTCAAAACTTTTGTTCAGTACTTTAAATTTGCTCGTTCAATTATAAATAAGTCATTTGATATTTCAAATAATTAACATGATGAAAAACGCTCAATAATTTCACTTGCCTGCATCATAGACTGCTTCATACACAACTTCATAGAGGAGTCTATACTGTGGGTCCATATGATCAACATCTGCCTGTTTGAGCTTGAAAAAGTCTGCGTCAATCTTTGATAAATCCTTGATTTTACCAGAATACGGAGGCAAATCCAAATAATCTATTAGTAAAAGAAAAGTTTCATATAAATACGATTTAAGAAATTAATAAAGTTAAATCAAAAAGTAAAATGGTCTGGATAAAAAAGTTATATTAAATTATCATCATTTAATATACAAATTTTTACGGAGCTTTTCTTACCAATCGGCCATCTCCGATCATCACAGCTGTAGAGTTCACGGCCATTTATTAAATTATTCCAGAATTCTTCAATATCATCCGATTCTGGAAAACGTCCGGAAATACCGGAGATGACAATTTCGTTTTCGTTCGCTTTCATCATCCAACAACAAAATCAATGTGTTTGAATTCCAATTCTGGTTTATTTGCTTTTTAGTTGAATTTAATCGATTTTAACTGAAAAAAGAGAGCGTTCCTTGTGACAAATACAAATTGCCAATATGGGAGGGCAAAGTTTTCAGCCCGTAACCTCATGTTTCTCGAATTATGATTTAAGTTTAAAAAAATTGAAAAATTTTTAACTCAATCTTCGAAGCATTACCAAATTCTTTTAAAGAAATGATAACAGTAAAAACAACAATCGATCTGAATAATAAAATTGAAAGCGATTCTCTCGAAATAAAAATAGAAAGAGTTGATAAAATAAAACATTTCACAGTTTTTTCAACAAATAAATGAAAAATAATTTAAAAAAATAATCAATATAATTATATAATATGCTTAATTACACTATTATTATAGAAATATAATGTCGTTTTCAAATGAAGCATGTCTAACAACAGACATTTAACATTTCGATAAATTAATTTTTAAGACATTTGAGTGTACT
>NCKU01005225.1:0-10524 GCA_003675995.1 Dinothrombium tinctorium
ATGTCACAAATTTTTAGAAAATTTCACAAAATATTCACAAAATTTTACACTTTTCTCTCACAAAATTTTCACAAAATTCTGTCTTTATTTTTCACAAAAATTTACCCCTTAGTTATGATGTTCGTTTTAATAAAGAAGAGTGTGCTTCAATCGTTCTCAAAATGAACAGAGTTCACTTTCGATCTGTTCATCTTTCACAATGCGCTCGTGTCTTTACGAATCTTTTCGCAGTTGAATTCTCACCGGAAAAGGTCAATTCTTATTTCAACATATTTTTTGTGAGAACTGCTTCGCAAATATAAAAGAATTTCGTTTTTTACTGCATCGCTAAAAGTATTGATCATTTTTTATACTCTCATTTCTGATCAATTCTTGCCACTTCACATTCAGCGCTCAATTTTCGTTTTTATTCAGCTCGTTTTTCTTTATAAGTCAAACCGCGTACATTGAATATCAATTAGCGAACTCCTGAATGGGAAACATAACTGACATAGTGTGTAAGCCGTTGTTGCCTAGCTAAAAGTTTCGAAGCATTTTTTTAATTTTCAATTTTTTTTCACAGAGACATTCAGAATGTGTTTATCTCATCTCAAGCTCACGTTGATCACTTTTTCTCTTATTGCACATAATTTGATAAATTTGTCTCTCCTTCTCTTCCAACGAAAAAAAAGACAAATTTGACGTAATTTTTATTGATTTTGTTACACACTTGTGAAGCAATAAACTAAACAAAGCTCATATAAAAAACTTTTGTTCACATTTTCTGGTAAACAATTAATTTTAAAAGAACGAAAGCTAATTTAAAAATGAAAACGGCTACAAAATGTGATGCTAATAAATAAGAAAAGAAGAAAAAAATGAGAAGATGAATTAGCCGTTTTGAACAATCAACACTCGCTGTTATTAATTTTCACATTTCATATTTCATTTCACTATCATTCATTTTGTTTTTCCGCAAAGAAATAAGTTTTATTTATTCACTTTCGTTGATGCACGCTCGCTACTCTCGTTTTTCACACCATTGTTCGCTTTTATCAACGTTTTGTTTTCGCCTATCGTCACG
Organism: Dinothrombium tinctorium; assembly: GCA_003675995.1. NCBI lineage: Eukaryota > Metazoa > Arthropoda > Arachnida > Trombidiformes > Trombidiidae > Dinothrombium > Dinothrombium tinctorium. Next base: position 1,064 of record NCKU01005225.1, read on the forward strand.
CTTTAAGTTCATTGATATTTTTACCACTTTTTAAAGAAAGAGTAAGAAAACGATAAGAGCGAGAAAAAAAATATCGCAAAGGTTTTTTTATTGAGAAAATGTGCAAAATTAAAAAAACGAGTAGTCGTTTGTTTTTTTGGATCTTTGAAAAGATCATTTTAACCCTTCGATCTAAAGTGAACATTTCGAGCAAAGATTCATCGAGCTATCATTATCCTCTCAGAAAAGAGTTCTGCTCGGAGTTCTGCTCGTATACTTCTTAAAAATTTATTCAAATAAAAAATTTATATCTTCAAAAAATAAGTAAAAAGAAGAAGAAGAAGAAGATGGTTCATAGAAGGTTTTCAGAATATTTTATTTTCAATTTCGTATATAGTTCTAAAAATGGCGTTTTTACTTCCGAAAAACACAAAAAAGAGCTGAAATGAGTTCACATAAAACCGAAAGTAAATTTAGTATTAAATGAATTTTTCATTTATTATCGCTTGTGCTCATAGATGCTGTTTTTATTTTTATCATAATTTTTATTTTTGAATTAACTTCCGAACATAGTTTCGAATATAACTTTTTTTTGGTAAATTTTAAAAAATAAATGATCATCTCTATTTAAACTAATCGGTCTAGTAATGTTTCAGTTAAAAAGTTAAATAAGTTTTTCAATTTTTTACTTATTGATCTAGAGTTTCTTACTTTTGAAAGTAAAAGCTTGTTGCTATATATTCTCAAAAAATTACTGAAAACAAGCCATTGATTGATTTCGACATAAAGATTTTAAAAAATTAATATTCTGTTGAAAGGTGAACGAGAAAAAAACTTATGACTGTCTATAATATTAAAATTTTTCGTTATATGGAGCATTAAATTTATATCTGCAATATGCAGCTTAAAACTTATTTTTCATTTCATTAAAATTTTATTTTCATTAAGTTTTGAAACTATTTTTTTTTTTTTGAAACTAAAAATTGTTGATAAACCGATTACGTTGAACAAACAAATCGACGTTTTTTCACTTTGAAGAGCAAAACTTGTGATGAACAGCAAACATGTATTTAAATCGATTTTTTGTAGTAAATTTGATTTACTGTGAAATTCTGAATTCATTTTTCAAATTCGGATTTCACGCTTTCTTAAATCACAATTTTACTTTCAAAAGTGGGTTCATTTTACATTTTGATAAGTTTTTGTTGCCTCAAAGAAACCACCTTTTCAATGGCATGTATTAGGCGTGAGAACAAAAAAAGATTCTCAGAACTTCTCTTCTTTCTTCAGATACGTTCTAAATATAGAGCTAAAAAGGACACCTTCCCTGCCTGAACACAAGTATTTTTTACAAGAACCTTTTTCTCTTTCGTTTCATTTTTCTTTCGATCTCCTATTTCGCAATACACTTTTGCAATTCATTCGCCCTTATTAAAGCATCTCATTTTTCCTTATTTATTTTCTATTTCTGGGAGCTAAGTGCTTGTTTGCTTTAAATGCTATTAAATTATTTTTTCAAAAAAAGTTTCAAAAAATACTAACTTATAACTTGAAGCTAAAACGACAAATTTTTCTTACATTTTGTAAATGATTAATTATGAAAATTTTTCTCTTTCATAGATGATAATTTTTCATAGATGTAAATAAAAACTTTCAGAATTGACATCAAAAAATTTTTTATTTCTTTTTTGATATTTGAAACCAAAGAATTTTTTTTTATTGAAACACATTAAAAAATTTATTTGTGAAAATGTTTTAACATTTTGAAAATGGATTTTTAAAAGTAAATTAACTTTATAAAATAGTCATTTCTGAACTTGATTGAATTCAAATTTTGAAAAATCAAAGAGAAAATTTTGTAAATGCAAGAGTGCCAATTGATTAGAAAAATTTAATTTGTTTCTTAAACTTCATAATTTTGCATTCAATTTTTTTACGGTGTTTATCGAAGTTTTAAGAAACACGATGATTGCATTTACATATTTTGCGTAAATCATTTTCGAAATAATTTTAAGTTTTTACAAACTCCACGTTTGCCCGCTTCATGCTTATGGTTTACAAATTAAGTTGCGTAGTGACTAGAGTCAATGATAGAATGTCTTTCTATCTTATCTATACAAAAAAATTAATAAATAAATTTGTGTAAACGTTTTGACTTGCATTTTGAGAGTCAAAACAGCGAATGATAATGATACGACTTGAATTTATTGAAAATAAAATTGCGTTTGCACTCTTTAGGCGTTTATTGATATATTTACGTGTCTACGATATGCTGAGTTCTGAGTTCATTTTATTTCGACAATGTTGCCACGGAAAACAAAATGTAATAACTGTAATGAAAATTTGTGAAAAGCAACAAATTAGATTTCCACTTTTTTTTAAATAAGAGTTCGTATTGTAATGTTACTTTAAGATTAAACTTAAAAAAAGTAAATAAAACAACGGCACAAAAATTTTGCTTATCTATAGCGAAGAAAGAAAGTGAAAATGAAAAGGTTCTGTATAGTGAGAAGCATATGTTTGAAAACGCAACTGTAGTTCGACGATTTTACGGAGTGTGCTTCGTGTAACGCTGTATTCACTTTTGTATTGTGAAACAAACCTTGCATTCAATTCGCGCTGTTCTTTACAAGTGTACGCATTTAAACTCTCTGTGATCGTAGAATTAGAATCGAACAGTTGAGGACAAATTTTTAATCGAAAAAACTTCGCAAATCAATCGCAATATTTCAATTTTAGTGAGAATCGTGTTCGCGATTTTTTATTTTCACTACGCTCCGATTTTCTTTACGCTTCGCTTGTAAAGCAGATTAAACATTTCGCACTTTCTTCGCAATCTATAATTATGTTCACCTTTTTTCCATCGTTTTCACAATTGTTGCCGCAAAAAAGAAGCGAAACTGTCGCTTTCATTTGACAACTTATTCAATTTATCCACTCTTTCATTCGCGATTCATTTGCTTTCGATCATTAGAAGCCGAAAAATGTGGAACAAAGTTTCGAAGTTTGCGTTCTCAAGCAAATTTACTCTGTGAATAAGTTTTTTTATTTTCTAGCGTTTTACTTTTGAAAAAAAATTTGTTCAAAGAATTGAAAATTTTAAAACTGCAAATTATTTGTAAACGCAACTTATTTTATTGTGTTTCGATTTTTTGACAACAATATTTAAAAAAGTCAACTTCAAAGATTTTAATTAAGATCGTTTTTTTCGTTGACGAAAAATTTATTGAAATACCTCATTTTCAATTGCCAACTTGATATATTCAAATTGTGTGTTTTTAAATCGAATTAAATTTTTTTCTCGAAGTGACGAGTAAAAAGAAGCCAGTGAAGCAAATCAATTCTCGGATTTTTCGCATCGAATTTCATATCAAATGTAAGTAAATAGCTAGTTAACATTCATATTGAATTTTGATACTTGAAAGTAAGCATCACTTCATTTCTACTTCGCGTTTGAGATGACAGTAAACGTGAATGAATACAATGAGGAGAAGTGCGGCAATTTACAAGTCAAGCATCATTTGATACGAGCTCTTATGAACTTATTGCGACTAAATGCATTGAATTCTGCTCTCTTTTTTGTGTTTGCTTTTTTAAAAATATTGCTCAAAACAGGATGAAAGCTCTCTTATTCTAATAGCAACCTTTTCTCTCACGGTTTGAAAACATTCAACTCATTTTTCTCGTGTTTTCCAGCGTTTTTATTTTCATATTTTTCACGCTTCGCTCTCTTCATACGACATCACTTCCAACTTTTATCACTGCATTTATTTTCTGTCAGAATTTTTCTAAAAGAAAAAATGCAAAGTTCTTGAATTCTAAGATGGCATTGTTTTCAAAAAGCAAATTATAAGAGAAACAAAAAGTTTTTAAAAAGTGAGTAAAGTTTGATGGAGATGATAGGTGCTAGCAAATAGGAGAAAATCGTTTTATCAGCGCGAATTAACAACAGAATTTTGAATGCAGCAGTCTTAAAAATAAACAACGACGAGAAGAATTATTAAGGGAAAAAACGCGAGAAACAGCAGCCTTTTTAATAGCCTCACCGCGAATAACTTTTCGATTGATTTCTGCGCTCTATCTCTCTACTCTGTTTTTAATGTGTTTGTGCTCGTAACTATCGATCACTCGTCGGTATATTCATGAAGAGTGGTCGCTAGATAATGCATAACAAACATTTCGTTCCACTTTTCATATTCGCGCAAAGAAAAACTCGCGTTTATTTTCATTGAATAATAATTCTTTATATTCTCTCAGGATAAGTTTAGAGTTATGACCATACCGTTCTGACAAAAGAGTTTAGAGTTGCAATAAAATTGCATTTAAATTTAGATAGATGGTATCTTTTTATACGTTGTTGAGTGCTCGATATGTATAAAAAACAAACCGATAAATATTTAGTTTCACTTATATCGATTGATTTAACTTCAATTGTAGCGAAAAAAAGTGAAAATCAATGCTATACATTAGCTTAATTGTTCAAATACGTTTAAGGAAAGTGTTGTAAATGATCATTACAATTTTCTATTATCATTAGCCGTTGATTTCTCACTGCTTGAAACGTGGCTCGTTAAAAACTTTTATTTTCATCAATTTCTCGAAGCATTCGTGCTTTTTTAACCTTTCAAACGTTTTAAAGCTTAAAAATTTTGTCCAAATAATGTGTTGTAGTCCAATGAAAAAAATCAATCGTTTGTGTGTTTTCAGCCAAAATTTTGACTTTTTTTATTCGTTGCTTTTAGCTTTTGAACAGATTTCTTAAAATTAAGGTTTAAATTGAAGTCAATTACTATCTGCAATTTGCGATCATTTTCCTCCAAGTCTTTTCATTCTCTCTCACTTTGTCTTGCGACTTAACATTTAACATTTATTTAATATAAAAATTTAAGGCATTAAAAGAAAAAGGCAATAAAAAATTTAAGACTTTAAAGAATTCATACAAATTCTAAGCGTCAAAATTGCTCTAAGTCTCAAATATTCATTCAAGTAAAACTTTGCAACCATATTAACAATTAAATCTGTTTAAACGCAACAATTTAAAATACTAAAATTTCAGAAATAATCTTACATTCCAATTGAATAGATTTATTAAGAAAAAGTGTATCTAACAATATTCATGTTGGATAAACCCTTTCTCAATAAATCTATTCAATTGATAATTTCTTATTGGAAAAAATATTTGATTTATCATTTATTTTTTATTTGCAATATTTTCTGTCAGATTAACATTCAACTAAGTGAACAATATATGCAACTTTTGAATAAGCTTGATTATCTATATATTATTTTAAAAAATATACACTTCATCCAAAAAAACGAGCTACCTTAATTTCGGCGACATGTGAGAAAAGCATTTGTATTTTGGCTTTCAATGTTTACGGTTAAACACGAAAAATGTTTCTGAGAGTTAAATGACCAGATTATTTATCGCTCTTTCTATTATCGGAATTTTGATCATTTGCTTGGCAAGAACAATAGATTAAAGCACAAAAATTTTATAAAACAGAATTATTTGTGAAATGAAAGTTTATAACAGTAAAAATTTTTGCGAATAATGGTTAACTACTAGTTACAAAGTTTTTGTTTGACTTCAATTTTAAAACAGCTGTAATTAGAGTACTTTAAAATATTCTGCTTATGAAAATTTCAACTTTTATCTCTAGTGAAATTTGCACAATCGCAAATACAGTGTCTATTATTAACGTATATGAACAAAGTGGTCACCGGACTCTTAGAAGATTTGTTTTGTTTAGCCGTTAACAAATAGACGAAACAAGAAGATGAAATTGCAAATGCTTTTCTCAAGCTTCAAATGATATCAAATGTGGTTCATGTTTTTTTTTTGCGGGCAGTGTAATTTTGAAAAATAAATGGTTCCTTTTCGATTGAATAAAATAAATTTGAAGCTCTCTAAAAACATTTTTTACAAAAAGTTTTTCAACTTGTTTTGCTTTCAATTCAAAGATTTTAATTGAAAACTTTCTTCTGATCAAATGTTTGTTGGAGACGAATCATAGTGATTTATATAGTGATTATATTAATACTTTTATCGAATTGAATTTTTCATTTTTGGAGAAATGGCAAACCAAAACTTAATTTGATTTGAAACGTGATACCTTTGAGAAAAACTTTTATTTTCTGTTAACCTTAAGTTAAAAGCAAACGAAAATCTTTAAAATTGAATTTTTATTAAAAGAAAATGAAGAGAATAGAAAATACAAGAAAAAAAAGAGAATGAGCGAGAATGTCAGCGAAAGAAACGATTTATGAGTGCTTCTCAAGCATATAATTATGCTGTGCCATTATTTCAGTTCTCTTTTTTAATTGTTTTACTTAATGTTCGATGATTTTGTTTAAAATAAACTTCAATTAATTTTAATTTTTAGAAATGCAAAAGCGACTTAATTAAATGAAAAGAATAATTTCATTTTAAAAACAAAAATTGATATAAATGAGTAAAATCAATTATAATAGGAGAAGCGCAAGCAATGTAGCTTGAGCTGTAGTTTGAGTAAAGTGATCACTTCCTTTCACTTTCATGAATGAATTTTCTCTTGCATTTTTTCAAATTTGCTCTTTTTCTTTTACTCAATTCTTAAAAAATTATCTTGGGAATATTGCTTTCTCGTCTGATCATTTCTATTTTATTTTGCTTTTTATACTCGAATCAACTGAGATCGTTGAAAATTTAATAATATAATTTAGATAAAATTTTTTACTACTCAAACAACTCTTCATTCTCGAGAGAATCTCATTGAAAATTTAAAAGCGAATGGATTTAGGCTAAAAAAATAGTAAAAGCAAAATTTAATGCAGTATTCAAGAAGCGATAAAAACTTGTTAACGCTTTTCATGGAACTGTTTCAACCATAAATGAGTATGAAAGCGAAGAAGCAAAGTTTCAGTTCTGATGTTTGCCTATTGCTCGAGCATTTACTTTTTATCGTTAGGCAGCGTAAAGCAATCGAACATTAACATTAACAACACTTCAAGCGATATAAAATTAAACATTAGAGTTATTGCATGTCTGATAAATTATGGATAAAGGTAAATCGATTTTTTTTTATTAATGTCACAAAAAAATTTTCCAAAAATCTTCAACAACCCCAATTCATTGTATAAAGAGTTTGCCAATAAAGTGTTGATAAACTTTATTACTTTATACTTTGAAAATTCATTAAATTCAGCAAATTTTTTTACCAAGCACAAAACAAAAACTTATGTTAACAACTTTTATCAATGTTTACAAATTAAAATTTCTGGTAGAACATTTAAGTTTGAGTGATATTAAGTGTACACTTAACTGATTCTTTTCCTTAAGAGCTATTATACAAACGGATCAAAAACTCTTTGAATAAGCATGATAAAACAAAAGGTAACAAAACTCATTCGCTGATTAAACTTAATTATAGCAAATTTTCAAAAAGGAAACATTAAAAATTTTGAGTCAGTCGATTAAATTTAATAAAATAAGAAAAGCTTTAGAAAATAACTGATTTTTCATTGAAAGAACAAAAATTTTTATATTTAAAAACGCAAAAGAAAATTTATGCTCTCACTTCATTATTCTTAAACGCACCGTGAACAATGTTTGCTGCAAATTTGAAATGGTTTTGCCTTCTGGTTGAATAGTGATTTAATTACAAGCAAAGGAATTACAATGAAGCTTAGATGAAATAAGTTAATTAAAAAGATTGCAAAAAGAATCAAAATGAAAACAATAGTTCAGAATCAATTGCGCATAGCTATTAAGAGAATATGTAAATATAAAAAAGGTTTTTGGTTGATCGACTTTAATAAAATTCTATGATTGTGATAATGATTAATTAAAACGAATGAGTAATTGAGAAAGATCGACAAGTTAAAATATCTCCATAGAAAATTAAAGTCTTTCTAAACAAAATCTTTTTAGTATTTATTGGATAGATTAGAGCAATTGAATCAAAATGTAGAATTCATTTTGTTCTTAAAAGCCTGTTTTCGGTTGTAAATTTTTTTATGAATTTAGTTTTTATATAAGAAATAAAGAAAATTTAAACAAATTTGTGAATATGCATAAAAAATCTTTTTCTAAATTGCTAATTCGTATTATTTTTAAAAATTAACTCAAAGACTATATCATAATTTCCGATCCAAACAGAGAAAATGCTCGAATGAAATTTCAATTTTGATTCTTTGTCGAAAAACAGTCAAAGTCGGAGGAAAAACAAAATGAAATTCGAAAAATGAAACTTTTCTATGGAAAGTATTTCAAATTTCGATCACACAGAATTCAAACTCAAAAAATGAAATTTTTGTCAACTTTTATTTACACTGAAGATGCCTTAAAATTCTAGTCTGTAAAAGTAAAATGGTTTTTAATTTTAATCATTAAAATTAGATATTCTATTAGCAACGAATCTTGTTTATATCATCTTACGTTAGTTGAGATTTTACAATTAATTTAGTTTTAATAAAAAATGGCCTTTTAGATCATAAAAACTTTGAATATTTATTTCATTATTTACAAGTAAAGAGTAAAAATAAGTGAATTCGCTGCATTTATTGCAAAGCTGTGTATTTGAATCAAGTAAAACAAGAAAAAGATAATCAGGGTACAAGTATGATCCGACAAGATATTGCTACTGAAATCGACTTTGATTGTTCTGTCATTTTGAGCACTTCTTTTGCTCTTTTCCTCTCATAAAAAGCTAAAAACTAAAAAAGTTTTTGTTTCTTTTTTGAAAGATTTAGGAGACAGTGTTGAATCGATTTTTTTAACTTCATATTCAAGGAAAATCACAAAGTATATAAATTTTTGCTTGTTTACTTTTCGATTTTCACTTTTCCCAATTATTTCTAGTCCAATAGGAATAATAATTCGTGTTTATGGTATGTAATTTTCATTGTTTTAGGTCTCTTTATTCAAAGTCGTATTAATGTTTGAGCTGCAAATGTGTGAGGCTAACATTTTTCTTTGTACTTAAGATCCAGTCACATATTTTGTTATCTTATACATAGAAAATCTATGTGTCGCATTCCCTCATATAACATGACATGCCAGTGTGTCCTGAATTTCGATTCTCTTTGCATATCACCTTTTTCACTTTAAATCGCATGCCTTACAAACTGAATCGTTTTAAATACATTATTAAATTTAAATTTTTCAATTACTTTGATAATTTATTTTAAAGTAATGTCAAAAAAAGAATTTGTTCATAACAATTTTTGTCTCTTTTTTCTCGATTATCTAAACCGCCATGCCGCCTTATTTTTAATATTAAAGCACGCTATTTATTGAGAGGGAATACGATACTTTATCGCAAGACATTTTGGTAGTATTTGTTTATTCAATAGCAATAGTGAACTAGCGCTAATGAATAATTTGTTATGAATTTAAAGGTAACAAATAGAAATGTTCAAGATAAAAGTTTTTCATTGGTAAACGACGATTATTTTGATATCAAAAATATTAATATATTTAAAATATTTTGCGAAATATT
>NCKU01005226.1:0-10522 GCA_003675995.1 Dinothrombium tinctorium
AAATTTAACTGCAACAGTTTTTCTTTCTAATTTTCCATGGTTCTCAGAAATGAAATTACATTAAATTTTACACAAAAGAACAGGTGCATTGTAGAATACACCAATCGTTTCTATTAATATAATATGAAAAATTTCATCTAGCAAATGCTGTATATTCACGTCAATTCTTGGCGTATGAACAATGAACATTTAACCTCCAAGGAATTATGAAATATATTGAACATATTTATGTGGAAAAATATGCATCAATGTTCAACAACTGAGAATAATGATGATGATTCTTACATTAATTGTTCTCCATCGAATTTTATTGCAAGTGTCTGGCAAACCGTTTAATCTTTTGCAGAGTAAATGATTTCAAATTCATTTTCTCAAAATTTAATTTAAATTTTGTAAAGCATTCAAATGTATTTGATTCTAATGATCTGTTCCTGTGTTCACTTATTTTGTTATCTTGGGACTTGTCGAATACTTTTGCTTTTTATAGATTCTGCTACAACCACTAGTAATTGTTTCTCAAAGCGGCGATCTTCAATCATTTACTCATTTTTTAACGTAACCTTAATTTTAAAATTGAAATAATTTCAATTTTAAAAATAAAAATTTTGTCATTCTACTCGATTTTTCAAAGCTTAAATAAAATATTTTTAAAATGCAAATTTTTATTGAGAAGTCAGACAAATTTATACATTCAGCGACCGAAAAGAAAAATCAAATTCAAGTTTAATCAAAGCAGACAAACTTTTTGAACTACTTGTTATTCTACGGCAAGATTAGAACAAAATTTGGGCAAACTTTGTAAGGTTGAACTTCTCTTCTTCAAATAGCCTTAACAACTTGATCGCGGAACGCATTCGGATTGCAGCGATTCGGTTCGGCGAACAAACCCTGGTTTGCAAGCGCATCCAGCTATTGCTTGACGAGGACAAGCGCGGCTCGGATTTTTCACCCACGGACAAGCGTTGCAAGGACTGGCAGAAGTTGAGTACACTTCATTCGGTCGAGTGCATTGAGGAGGACGAGCGGTGGTTTCTGAAAATTTCGAAATAATTTTTGCGAAAAAACAATTCATTGAAACTCACGTGGACCGGCTGAAAAAACGGTGGCGAGCTGAACAACAAAAACAATTGCGAAAACAAGGAACAATTTCATTTTTTTATTTCAAATTAGTTTGTGAAATAAGATTCGAATTTGCTTTAGCAAAATGTATTTGGTGAATGTTGTATTTTAGCGTTTCGCTAGTCAATTTATAGTTCTAAAATATCTCATTGTACTTTATCAGCGAGACAATGGTTACTTATTGAGAGTTCTCAAAACAGGAAAAATTACGAAAGTGTTTGCTTTTTTATTTTTATCCACCACTTTAACCAACTAACCTTTTTCATAAGTGTCACTTGAGCAAAGTACGTTACAAATTACTCTCATTGAGAATAAAGTTTTCGCTTAACAAAATGTATTTCATTCATTCAAAACAGGAAGTTATTACTGAAGATAATGGGATTATGGTTTGAGGCACATAAAACCAAATACGTCCGAAATTTTGAGATATGAATTAAGAAAACAACTCGAGAAAATCAAATAATTGCATGTGATGGAAATTTTTTTTTTTACTAATCGAGTGAGGCAAAAATTCTTTAGAACCAAAAGTCCTATAAACTAACCTTTTTCATAGAATAGAATCTCTAATTGTCAGTAAAATTTTACAGTGAGCTTCCCTGAGCAGAAATAGGTTTATATCTTTAAGTAAAGATTTATGTACAAAGTAAGAGTAATTTTTGCTTAAATTTGTTAGAATTATTAATAAAATTTCGTTTAGAAATCTTAAATCTCTTACACTCTTAAATTTCATTTATCAAGCAGGAAACATGAATAGGCAAATTGACGAATTATATCTTTTCCTACTCTAAATATTGCGTCTGATCGATATAAATAAGAGACAAACAACGAACACACAATAACTTCGCGGTTTTTCTCGGTTAAATGCAAAATAATTTTTGTTTTAATCGGAAATAATCAAGAAGTAAAAATATTTTAGTAAAGAATTGAAAAAAGAAACTAAAAATTTTCAGAGAGACCATATTTGAACTTTTCTAATAAAAAATTTTCTATTGCCAAATTTATAACTGGCAACTTGTTAGTCTATCGGGAGTATAATGTGCAAATTATAGATACTTAAATGCTGCATTTGAATCTTTCTTAGGATTAATTTTTTTTAAATAGTACATTTCTATCTTCACAAATTAAATGAATTTAAAACAAGTTTGAAGAACGTAGAAAGAAATAAATTTTTTCGCGCACAAAGTCGAATTGAGAGAAAAGCTCAGCAAATTTCATTGTTTAATCTTTGTGAGTGCGTTTCAATAAATTTTCGCTTCAAAAAAACTTTCCACATCGTCCATTTAATGTTTTCCGCTGAATTCTTCAGCATCAGATATTGGCTTATTTAAATTTTTATAATTAGAAACAAAATTCGAGTTCAGCTGTTTTTTGTTTCCATTTCTTATAATTCTTAATCAAATCGAGCAGAGAGCAGCTCTGCTTTGCTTTGTCGGTGAAAAGATGCTAAAGAAACTCCTTTACGGTAGGTCGATTTTAAGAATTCTTCACTAAACACGTCTCAGCAAAATTTTTCAACTTTCTGCTTTTTTTTGTCTCTAAGTTGGAAGAATCACTTTAGATGATTTTCAACGCAACTTGATCTTCATGCAACTTAAAATTGGGAGGTTCGTTTTTTTTGTTATCTCGATTGCCGTCATTTCCAGGCTTTAAATATCCACCTTTGTAACGTGCGTCATTCAAATCTGAACTTTAAGAGCCGCCCAACGCAGAGTTTCTGCACCATTGTACAGTTTATCGCTAGCGATCGTCTATAGGTGTGCAAGCACCAAATCAGCGATCTTCGCTTTTCCATTTTCAGAAACCAAATCGCGATGCACGTTGAGATGCAAGTAATCGAGTGCTTTAAACATGTCACTCAATAAAATCGCAACACTCAATTGATCTGCTTTCACAAGCTCAAACAATAAACTTCGTCCAACATACTCCATAACGATCTACAACTTGCAACCTTTCAAACAAGATTCATAATACATTTGGCGATACTACATTTCTAGAATACAGTGAAACCTCTCTACAAAGGAAACTAAAAGGCCCAAAAACCGACCGTTATAAAGAGGTGTCCGTTGTAGAGAGGGTATTTTTAATTGAGTTAACTTAGGAGGGTATTTTATTTTAGTGTCCATTAGTGGAGGTGACCGCTCAAGAGAGGTGTCCGTTAGGGGAGGTTTTACTGTAGCAGCTTTTGAATTCATGCAAATTCTAGCTGGCACTTAATGATTACTTCCTACTTTTCTAATATTTTTCGTGATTCTCTCTTTAAAATAAAACCAGAAAACCAAATTATATCAAAGGTTCACTCTTGCTTTGGTTTGTTTTAAATTTAAAAAGATTAAATGTTAAAAAAATGATTAAATAATCAAAAAGTTTTCGTTTGAAATATCATAAGTCAATTTCCTCTCGTAATTGTGATGACGAATTGTTCCTAATCATAAGTGTTTTGCAAATTTGATCATACGTGAAAGGGGAAAATTCAACTTTCAACTCAAACGTTCTATAGCTTCTTGTTTTCTTTTCTTCACAAAAGCTCAAGAATTCTCTTTTAAGTTCAAAAAGTTCAAAAAGGCTCAAGAAGTATTTGGATTAGGTGATTTTAAAAATGATCATTGCAGACCAAAAGACAACCTCTTTATTAAAATCCAAGTAGGTGGATTCTTTCAGAGCCATTTTTGCATTTGTTATGTGCAAATTTGGGACATACTTAACACAATGATTCGATTTTTTTCTATGGGAGCTTTATAAGTTAATCCAGAAATTTGAATACAACAAATTATTTTTGATCGAATAATTGTTTTATTTATGAGGTCTGATTTGATAAAGTTTTAATTACCATATATAAAGCGGTGGTAAGGTTTTAGAATTTTTAAAGATTTTATAGCTTTCCGTAGTAGCTTTTCCCGCTTCAATTGATTTACATAATTCTTTTTAGTTATAAATTGCTAGATTAGTCTGATTTTAAGACATCATTGAATTTCCTATCATTTTCTGAAATTAAAATCTAAAAAATTTGGAAAAATCCGGAAAATTGTTTAAAAATTTAGATTTCAAACGAGAAAGTAAACAACGCTTTAAATCAAAACTAATTTTTCTTATTTTATGATTTTATTAGTTGAATTTATGCATTTAACCCGTTTTTGTTGCTTCTGATTTTAGTGTGAAAAACAATTTGAACTAAGGTTCACAATATTATTTCAAAATTGGTAATTCATCAAAGATCGAAACCGACTTTTGGTGAAAAATTTTAAAGATCGTCAACAATTCATTTATTTCTCTCTATACTTTCACTCTCCCTACCGTGACCAGTATTATTTGGTCATTGGAGTTGCTAGTTCAGTTGAAATGTCCATAACAAATACAAAATAAATCTAAATCTTCGGGCACTTAGCCGCACAATCAAAGATGAAGTGTCCCACTTAAAATTTTAAAATGATTTTTATTAAATTAAGTTAAAAACGCGATTGACTTAATGATTGATAAAAATTATAAAGTGGACACAAAATTTCGATTGATGAAAACGTCATACAATTCACGTCACAACGCACAACGTCACATAACATTTGCCATTGTTATTTCATTTCGCGTAATATCCGCCCAATCGAGACTTTCTGTTCACTCTATATGAGCTTAAAAAATTGTAAATGACGAAAGTTAAAGAGGAGTGAAATAATAAAAAAAAACCATAAAAAGAAGAGTAGAGCACGATTAACTAAAGCATTAAAATATTCATAACAATTGATCAAACTTGAGAAATAGTCAATTTAGCGAGTGAAAAGTGTCAAGAGTTTCAATTCTAAGGGTCATGAAAATTTTCTCATTTAACGTTTATACGCATTGGTCTCACTGTCAGTATAAATTTCATTATCACATTTGATCAATCAATAAAACTGCTTCGCTTTTTTTGATTTAAGTTCGTTTGAATACTTTTTTTAAAAATGTCCGGAAAGGTAAGAAATCGATTTTTCTCATTTTTAAATTATTAAAATTATTTCATCAATTAAAAAATATAAATTCTAAATTTTAATTACTCCAAAACATCGAAAACTTTAAAGTTTATAAGATTTTAATGGATGAATGGTCAACATCCAGGAGCGATTTAAACATTACGAAAAATTTTATATTAAGAGAGAAAATATCTTCTTAAACATTAATTTATTCGCCGAATATAGAAATCGTTGAGAGAATCGAAAGCTTACTATAAGGAAGACACTGCTTCGAAGAAAAAGCGTGAATTGGATAAACTTAAAAAAGAAGTCGAAATGGATGAGCATAAAATTAGTTTAGCTCATCTTTGCGTTAGATTCGACACGAATATAAACAGCGTGAGTGAATTTTTTTATCTTTAATGCTTCTTTAATCAAGAGCAGACAAAATCGATAATCGTTTTTCTCTTTTCGCATTTATTTTCGATCAGGGACTAACAAATGAGAGAGCACAACAATTACTTAAACGCGACGGTAAAAATCAATTGACCCCACCGCCGACAACGCCTGAATGGCTTCGATTTTGTCAAAATATGTTCGGCTGGTTTAACTTACTTCTCTGGATCGGTGCTATTCTTTGTTTTATTGCTTACGGTTTGCAAAGATACGCAGATCCCGATACTCCTGATGACAATGTAAAGTTTATGAATAATATTAATGAATATTTTTTAAAGAAAGCTTTTGCTTTCTAATCCTCTCATTAGCTTTATCTCGGCATTGCCTTAGCATGTGTTGTTTTTATTTCTGGCTGCTTCTCTTATTATCAAGAAGCTAAAAGCGCGAATATTATGGATTCTTTCAAACAGCTTATTCCGAAAAAAGCGACTGTTATTCGCAGTGGACATAAAATGATTGTAGACGTCGAGCAAGTAGTTGTCGGTGATTTAGTCGAATTGAGTGGAGGAGAGATCATGTGCCGGCTGATATTCGAATAGTGCTTTCATCGGGCTTAAAGGTAGACAATTCATCACTTACAGGCGAATCAGATCCATTACTCCGAACACCGGAAACAACAAGCGATAATCCACTTGAGACAAAGAATCTCGCATTCTTTTCAACCAACTGCGTCGAAGGTTTTCAACTATTTTCATCATTTTAATCACTTTTCTCATATTAATCAATTCTTTAATGAAAGGCTCTGCTCAAGGTATTGTGGTAAAGACAGGCGATCGAACTGCAATGCGACGTATAGCTAATCTAACTTCTAATTTGGAAACAGTTGAAACTCCTTTATCGCAAGACATCAATCGCTTCATAAACTTTATCACATTTGCGGCAATTTTCTTCGGCGCTACATTTAGTATCACTTCTTTGTGTCTCGGATACACTTGGTTAGGTGCTAGCGTATTTTTTATCAGCCTGATTGTCGCGAATGTACCAGAAGGACTTTTGCCTACAGTCACAGTGTGCTTGACATTAAGAGCGAAACGAATGGCAGCGAGAAATTGTTTAGTAAAAAATCTGCAAGCGGTTGAAACATTAGGATCAACTTCGACAATTTGTACTGATAAAACCGGCACCTTAACTCAAAATAAAATGACCGTTTCGCATATCTGGCTCAATAGTTCAATCACTGAAGCTGATACACTTTTGGGATATGATGGTAAAATTATCTTAGAATAAAATAAAATATTTGATTTATATTTTTATTTGTAAAGGAAGAAAAGTTAATCCAACTTCGCCAGCGTGGAGCGCATTTATTCGTGTTTGTTCTCTTTGCTCTCGCGCTGAATTTGTTCCTGGTAGCCAACGTCAGCCACCACTTAAAGGGTATGAAAAGATTGGTTTTTTATCTTAAGCGAATTTTATAAAGTTAAGTTTGTATAAAGAGCCGCAATAGGAGACGCGAGTGAAATTGCAATTCTCCGATTTATGGAGATTATAACTTCGGGCGTGAAAGAGTATCGATCTTCTTATACGAAAGTATTCGAAGTGCCTTTCAACTCGACGAATAAATATCATTTAACGATTCATGTTTCGCTAAGAGATAGAGGATACATTCTTTGCATGAAAGGAGCACCCGAAAGAATAATCGAACGTTGTTCGACAATATTCACAAATGGTGAAGAGTTACCGCTGACCACAGACAATAAATCTGCCTTCTTAAACGCGTACACGGAGCTCGGCGGTCTCGGAGAACGTGTACTCGGATTATGTGATCTATTTCTTCCTTACGACCAATACCCTTGTGGATATGATTTTGATGCGGAGAAGCAAAATTATCCGACAACAAAACTACGCTTTGTAGGTCTTATTTCGATGATCGATCCACCTCGACCGAATGTTCCCGATGCGGTTGCAAAGTGTCGAAGTGCGGGCATAAAAGTAATAATGGTTACCGGTGATCATCCGATCACTGCGAAAGCTGTTGCAAGAGCAGTCGGAATCATTTCAGAGCTTAACGAAACAAGAGAAGAAATCGCTCAAAAGTTAAATATTGACGTTGAAAAAGTTGATCCAAAGTAAGCATTAGATCGCATCAAATACTCTACATCATTTGAAAGCGAATTCCGCTCTACTTCAGAGTTCATTTTCGCTTTTTTTAGTTTGGCAAAGGCTTGTGTCATTCACGGACAGCAGTTGAAAGATATGTCGTTACAACAACTGGATTATGTTCTTAGGCAACACGATGAAATAGTAAAAAATGTCACCGGGTTTTTAAATCATTTTTTACAATTTTACCGTTCAGGTTTTCGCTAGAACTTCGCCGCAACAGAAGTTAGTGATCGTTGAGGGATGTCAGCGAAGAGGTGATGTGGTCGCGGTTACCGGTGACGGTGTAAATGATTCGCCCGCTTTGAAAAAAGCGAATATTGGTGTAGCGATGGGCATCACTGGAAGCGATGTTTCGAAGCAAGCTGCCGATATCGTACTACTCGACGATAACTTCTCTTCTATTGTAACCGGCGTTGAAGAAGGCAGAATTATTTTCGATAATTTGAAAAAATCAATTTGCTATACACTATCGAGCAAACCGCCCGAAATGGCCCCATTTCTGCTTTTCGTACTTTTAGCCATTCCGCTCGGTCTCGGCGCAGTGACCATATTGTGCATCGATTTGGGCACTGATATGATTCCGGCCATTTCACTGGCTTACGAGAATGCGGAGAGCGATATAATGAAACGTAAACCGAGAAATCCGAAAACAGACAAATTGGTTACGGAAAGGTAGATAAGAGAATTTTAATGATGAGCGATGATAAAATAGCGAAATCAACTCACAACAGACTCATATCAGTTTCTTATGGTCAAATGGGAATGGTGCAAGCGTTTGCAGGATTTTTCGCTTACTTCGTTATAATGGCTGAGAACGGCTTTCTTCCTACTCGGTTGATCGGAATCCGCGAACAATGGGATTCACGGGCAGTGAACGATCTCGAAGACTCTTATGGACAAGAATGGGTAAGTAAGGAAAGAAGGAAACTTAAGTTGTGCGAATTCAACTAAAGTTTGATAGAGGAATTAGCAACACACTTAAATGAGGTTGAAAATTTTTAATCATTTTATTAAGTCAAGAAATGTTAACAACTTCGACTTTCTCTTTTAAAGACCTATAGACAAAGAAAGACGTTAGAATACACTGTTCACACTGCATTCTTTGTGACTGTTGTGATCGGTAAATGCGGCGCATTGATTTGCAGTAAAACTAGGCGATTGTCCATATTCCAACAAGGGATGAAGTGAGTTTATGCGAGCACATGCACAATTCTCATTTATTTTCTTTTTTTTTTATTCTAACCGAACGATTGAAGAAATCATGTGCTCAATTTCGCAATTGTATTCGAGGTTTTATTAGCTGCTGTACTCTGCTATACGCCCGGACTTGATAAAGGGCTTAACATGCAACCATTAAGGTAATGCTAATTGTTTAACTCTCCAACATTAATCTCATTCATTTCGGGCGATGAAACGCTTTTTTTGCAATCAGATTTTCATGGTGGACTTTGGGAATACCATTCGCCGTTTTATTGGTTTATTACGACGAATGCCGTCGCTTTTTTCTAAGACGCTTTCCGGCTGGATGGCTCGAAAAAGAAACGTATTATTAGATATTTGCTAGATTTGGCCTTAGTGATTGGAACAATTGATTACTTTAATCTCGCTTATTAACAAAACGATAGCAAAGAATTAATCAAATACCTGAATAAATAAAGAACAATTGAATGAATTTATTCCGAAAGGGCCTTTCTAATAATGTATGCATTGTTGGATAAGCCCTTTCGGAATAAATTCATTCAATTGTCTTATTCGATCAAAATAACCAGTTTAGCAATATGCTAATCTTACATGGGGACCTGATAAAAAAAAACTTTTACGATAAGTCATATTTGTTTGCTTTTCAAACACTTTCTAGAAATTTGCAAATAAGAGTTACAATCAATCTAACCATCCGAAACAATCTTTAAAATAAATGTTTAATTCACGCTTTGTTTTTTAAGTATTTATACTGTCGTAATTAACTGAGTGTTATTTTATAATCATACATTTGTCTACAATCCATGAGAGAAAAAACGCGAAATTTCAATTGCTTTTAATGCGCTCACGAATTTATAACAAAATTTATTTATGAGTAACATGCGTCCCGTAAAAATCTAGAATTTTTTTAAATTGGTGTATTCGGTGCACCCCAAAAGTTAAATTTAATCTTTTGATATATATTTATGATTAAGCAAGCTTCTTCATCAGTACGTAAATCTTTTTTTCATATTTGTCGTAACAAAATAATTGAATCTATAATTTAATTGAAAAATGTCTTTAAATTTGAATTGGCCAATTTCATTTGAAAACATGCGCTGCTGATAGAAATTTGAAATTACAAACATATTCAACATGTTAAAAGTAGGGAATTTGTTTAAATATTAAAGTACATGGTCTATTAATTAAGATCTTATTTAAAAAAACCGAAAATAAGAGGTCAGAGCGCGAAATGATCCTCAAAATTCTTTGTAATAGTGAAAATGAAGCAAACGAGAACTTTAAAATATTTGATTTGTTACATGTGAGAACAACGAAATATATACGAATATAATAATATATATACAATGAATATATATTAAATTATTTCATTATTCATAATTCATCCATTTTGGAAGTCATAAAGAACTCAAATAATAAGATGATCAAATGGGGCAGATTATAAAAAAGTAATGTAACATAGTCAGATGCATTTTTCATTTTACCAGTTTTCTGAAAAAATCAATGCTTATAAATTATACATTTTTATGTAAAATTTTTTCAAATTTAGCTTTTTGTATTAGATATGTTAAGAAGATAATATTTAAAAATACTAAACAAAAATTCTTCATAGCATGATGAAAACATCGAGACCTAATTTTAAAAACACTCGCCAATCAAATTCTTAATAATTATTTTTGCGATTTTAAAAAACAAGCTTAAAAACATAATTTAACTATTGAGTTTTTAAT
>NCKU01005227.1:0-10518 GCA_003675995.1 Dinothrombium tinctorium
AAGAATTTTTAAGTTAAGAAAATTGTATAAGATTATATTTTAAAAACAATTTTTGTTGTAGTTGTAACGATTATTCAACTATACCGGGTGGTCCTTAGTTTTGGAATCATAATCGCTTTGAAAACGGTACCATATGGTTACGGTCTCTGTTTCCCGTCTAAAACAGTGACCGCTTTGCTCTCTAATAGATTGTATATCATGAAAAAATTTTCGGCAAACATTTCAGTTACTAAGCTCTTGAGRGAATAATTCATACAATGTAAATGATTTCAAGAAAGGTTAGGGAAAGATTTTCTTCATAGTTTAACTTAGAAATTGTCTGTAAAATTTTTTAGAGTTGTTTGGAAAGCTATAATTGTCACTTTCAACTCATTTTTGTTGTCGAAGATTGTGATATTGAGCAAATTGATAAGAAGTATTTAATTTTTGAGCACATAATTTTGCACATATTTTTCACTTTTTTAGCACATATCACATCACATATTTTGACACTTTTTAAGCACATAAAATCCGATGTCTACTGATCATATTAAAAACTTATATTTTGATTTTGAGATGAGCAAATATTTTTATATTAGTTCAAAAATTAAATAATTATGAAACTAGACAATGTGACAATTATTCAGCATTGTAAATATTCTACAACTTATAATAGTTTTACTTTAGAGCACTCCTTTAAAGTTGCGGAATGTTTTATAAAAATAAAATTTTATACTATTGTGACGCGCAGCGCGGGCGGCAACGGCGGCAACCGTGACTATTTTTGGTGTGCGGGCAAGTGTGTGAGTGTGTGCTTGTTTGTTTTTTGTTTATGCAACGTGTGCTTTTACTTTGTTTCAAAAATAAATCGGTTTTAGCTTCGCTTACGAAGCTTTCGTTGTGCTCTCTACTCTTTTCGCAGCTTTCGCGAGTCCGCTCTTCGCCGCGCTTCGCACCCGCTCGCTAGTATCCCGTCGCGCCCCTGTCCGGAGCAGGACCACAAAAGTAAGTCCGCTCTTATTTTGCCCGCTTAGAGAACGCGCGTAGTATTGTTAAACCTCATAGCTATGGGTGCCTCGTACTGCACTGCTGCGTTTTATCATAATTCATGTTTGCAGTTATAAATCTGTCCACTTCTGAGCCCAGACCGATGCTTTCTCATATCTTTGAATCTCTAATCGCGTTAATGGCTTTAAGGAAACGAAGCGAGACGCAGTTTTATACATAAGTGCGAAACAGAATATTTTATCTTAATTCATTTGGGTTTAGTGTTTACACGACCGCATTACTTTATCTCATTATCCGCGAGAGCCCAAATCACTTACGGTTTACGCTCGCAAATCACTAAAAATAAAATTTTGTAAAATAAATGCAATTCGGTAAACGCTTTACGCGAAAGTGAATCGATGGGCGTAAAATGCGATAAACAAACAGCATATCAATCGTTGCAAAAATGGGTAAAAAGAGGTTAGAACGTAGCTCTGGCATTCATTGCAATTCACAATGGCCTAATTCGCTGCGGTCGCTTTCTCTGAAGAAATAAAACTGCGGCTATAGATCGCAAGCTCATGTCTTGTGTTTAAGCATTATTTTATTGCACAGTTAAAAGTTATACAATGCGAACGCGAACAATGTGCCTTTTTACGCGCTTACAATCGCCGAAATTTCTCAGCAGCGAATGCACAAAATGCGCACTAATTAAACGTAGTCAGTGAAACATTGCTCGGTGACAAGTGTATTAATGTTGAATTCTTGAACCCACAAATAATTTGTCGAAAGTTTAATTTTATTTCGAATGAAACGGTGCGAGAGCAAGTGAGCAATGATCGATTGGGGAATTCAAAAAGTGATCAATGCGAATGAATTCAGTGCAATGAAAAATGCGAAACAAGCTCATTTCATCACAAGTACGTGTTTCTGCACGCAAAAGCGAACGAGGCTAGTGAAATTTAAATTTTTTCGCATTAAAAAAGTGAAAAGCTAATTCGCTTCGTTAGAGCATAGCGTGCAGCGAGTGAATGGAAAATAAAAATTTGTATATTTTATTTAAGCGAAATTAAACATTTTTTTCTTGCAAATTTTATTGAAGCAAGCAAACATTTTTTTAATAAAACATTAAAGCAGTGGTTTCATGTTATCTTTTCGCTATGTTACGCTTGATTACAGAAATGGTTGAAATATGTGCGATTTGCTTTTACGTTCGCCGCATTTATTTTCTTGAATTCAATGAAAGCATTTTCATATTAAAAAAGCAAAATAGAAAATCTGTATTTCACTGCGTTTCCTTCGCTTTTTCTTCCATTTTTACAATTTGTTATTTTGATCAAAACTTTATCCAAATTTGTAATTGACTTCATTCATTCGAATTGCTTTCAAGAAAAGCGGAGAATTAATTTCGCTTTCTCAGAAAAGAAAATTACTCAAAAAAGTCGTACAAACAATTCTATAGAAAGCAAAACAGAAATATTTCTATTCTGCAAACTTTTTAAAAAGATCGAATGAATTTTTTATTCATATAGGAATGAGCCTATGCTTGTGCAAACGATGATCTTAATTCATTTGAACGAGCTTTTGATCTGTTGCTTGTTTTGCAAGTTTGAGATGCTTTTATGATAAAAAAAGATAAAATTAAGATAAATTTTTAATTATTTTTTCTCGTAATGATTTTTTTTTCTTCGATTCTTAATGTTCAACGAAGTATGGTGAATAAAGTTTCTTTTTGCACTGTTACAACATCAGCCTTTGAAATTTTGAATTAAATAAATAATATAAAATGAACTCACTTTTCTTCATCTTTGAATATTTAAATATTCAATTTACGCTTTCTCTATGTAATTGAATCATTTATTATTTTTGCATTAAACAATGGCTTTAAAACCTTTGATCTAAAAAGCTTCACATAAAATAATGTTTAAATGCTGCATTTATACAAATTATGTTGACATGAACAACGAGAGCCAAAATGAGAGTGTCAATGCAAGGAGGTTATAAGTGAAATTTAAACGAAACAAAAATTCAAAGTCTAATCAAACTATCAAAGTCCTATCAAAATGTTTTGCTAACTTTTCATATAAAAGCTGTAAATTTGAATTATCTCAAAAATTGTTACAGCAGCTATAGATTTTAAGTTGCTTATCTGAACAGCAAACAAAACACTTGATAAGCAAGCTTTCGTTTTCAAATTTCTCGAAGGTGAAAAATTCGATAAACACAATGTCGGATCGAAATGCAGCTTCTCTTGGGCTTTGTTTGTTCTATAATTTCGTTTATACCGCACAAATTGTTAAAGCAATACCTTCGTTGAAATCGTTTGAATAATACTTGCTCTCGACGATTGAAGATTGATGCGTGCGATTGCGACACGAGTCACGAAAAAGCAAAATTCTTTAAGCGTATCATTCAAGAAATAAAAATACTTCGCAGCGATACACTCGGCTTCATTTTTACACTTGTTTGCAATTTAGTAAATGGATGCGAAAACAGAGAATCCTTAGCGTATGGCAATTCGCTCGAAGTTTGTCTTCGAGTTGAATGGCTATACGAAAATTAATTAATTACAAGCTTAATCCTGAAATTAAAAATGCATTTTCGAATGAGATAACAAGAGAAAGCTGACTATCAGCTGAGAAACGTTCGCAAACGTTAAATAATATGGTCTTCAGTCGCTTTATGGTAGCCACCGCCAGAATGAATGGCTTGATTTAGTTGAGTGAAACCAAAATGTTTCACTTTCTTTTCACACAACAACGAAACAAATCGAAAGCAAACAAACCCAGCGAACGAAAGTGTGATCTGTTTGCAATCATAAATTTCGCTGAAAGTAAAGAGCAAAAGTGGTAAGAAGGAGAACGCCGTCCAATTCCTTACCCTTATCGTCTTAAGCGTCAAAATTTCGCGACAACACAAAGCAATAAAAGAAATGGAATTTTGAAATAGCTTTTTAAAATAAAAAGTTTCTCACACCATGTATCGGCAAAGTGAGTGCCATTCGAGTCAATGAACCTGAATGAAATATCGGATCAAATCGTAACAGAATTTCACCTTTTACTAAAATATGCAAAATGAATCGGTCACGAGCTCGAGTGCTTGCAAAATAACTATTATAATGCCTCTTTCTAATATAATGCGAGTGAAGATGTCGAAATAAGCTTGCATTTCCTTCATCTTCGCCATCGTATTTAGTTACTTCACATAAAGATACTATTAAATTTCAGCGTCTCATATGTCAGTGAAAATTGACAATTAGTGTTGAATTACTTCTAAATCACAAATTTCATTGATTCTTATGATAACAAGCAATGGATAAGAGCTTATTGTCAAATTTCAATTCATATTCATTCATACTTTAATGTTTACTCTTTATTGACGTTGTCATTCTCTTTGAAACGTAATTAAGGAAGAAACATAACATTCTTTAAATGATTTGATTGTATTTTTGTCAAAATTTAAGTATTAAAGTTGACAAAAATGAATTTTATTTAAGCCGTAAACGAAAAGCGATGATAATAAAGTTAGTTTGCTGAGAAAAGGTGGTTTTGGCTACAAAACTGTCAAATAAGTTGAAGCTATAGTGCGCATTGCCTCGAAACGAATGTCATTTTGTTGAGTTTTGTGCAGCGAAAATAGTGAGCTGAAATAGTTGCATATGATTGTAGGCACTCACTTCTACTCGCATTTATGCCTAATAAACGTATTTACATTTGCTTTTTTTAAATGCCTCTACTCGTTCAGAAAAAGATGCATAAAAAACATTTTGAATGTAATTCAATATGGAATCATGAATTTGAAGAAAGTAATAAGTTGAGCAATGATAATTCACTTCCGCATTTCTCCTTTGAGAGTGAACTTTACAATGGCACCAACTTAAGTGCAACACTCTCTTACCGCTGCTTTCCATCCGTTCTTTTCTTTTTCTTCTTTCTATGAAATTCGGACGACGAATCCAGCGAAACAAATCCGGAAATTGCATGAGTTGAATAAGAAATGATGAGATCCATTATCCGAGACCGGAGCTTATTTCGGAGTGCGAAAACGTTTCTCAACACTTCAATCATTTCACTGCCATTTTTTGCTTTGGCAGCTAAATTAGATTTCGGCTGCTCTCCTCATTTTCGTATCATTTCGAATAAATAATACTCTTCGCGTTGCAAACTTCACAAGTTCATGAATTATTTTTGAATTCTGACCATCAATAAAGAAATTTATACTCTTTACATACTCTTCTTTGCAAAAATCATATTTTTGTGTCGCGAAAGATTTATTCATCAATCTTTAATTGCTATTAATCATTTAAATTTGATCAAATTTTCGGTTTCCAAATGGTATTCAAGATAATGAACTATTATAAGATGCAGGCTGTTCAGAAAGTAAGAAATCACTTTTTTGAATAAGAATATTTCGCAAAATAGTTTAAATAGATTAATATTCGTGATCTCAAAATAATCGTCGTTTACCAATGAAAAACTTTTATATTAAAGTAAACGACGATTATTTTGAGACCACGAATATTAATATATTTAAACTATTTTGCGAAATATTCTTATTCAAAAAAGCGATTTCTTACTTTATGAATAGCCTGTATTTGTGCTTATCAGCTAAAACATTAGATTTTTCTATTCTCAACAAGAGAAAGCGATAAGAGTAAATTAGCAAAACTCGACTTTCCAAACTCTTTTTCTCTCGTGTTTTCTTTTTTTGAACCAATTTTTTCAATGGTTGCTTCCAGATTCTAATGAAGCTGATGATGTTGAGATTAGGTCGAAATTTTATTACAATATGCATACAAGTACACAACTAATTATGTTTACTTTTCAAAAAGCATGTTTTTTTCTAAGATCATTAATTATTTTTAAATTACTTATCATTAGTGGTTTTATAAAAAATGATGATGATGATGATGATGATGATGAAATCTCACGTAAAAATGCCAAAAAGCTATGAAAGACAAAAGCGAAACTATCCAAGAAGATGGAAATGCTTACATCTGCCC
This sequence comes from Dinothrombium tinctorium, assembly GCA_003675995.1. Lineage (NCBI taxonomy): Eukaryota > Metazoa > Arthropoda > Arachnida > Trombidiformes > Trombidiidae > Dinothrombium > Dinothrombium tinctorium. The sequence goes on from NCKU01005227.1 coordinate 5,969, forward strand.
AGTTTGATTCATTTTAAACACTGAATACCTGAAATCTTTAAACAGACTAAGCAAGAACTTAAGCTAGAAGCTGCTTTTTTATACGATTTGTCTTATGTTATCTTCTATAAAAAATCAGAAGCTAGTAAAAGCTTTTGAAGCTCGCTAAACTTAAGACAACAAACAAGGAAGTAAAACTTTTAAAAACAAACCGAATTTCAATATTTTTTAAAAGACAAGCGCAAAAGCAGCTCTAGATAGGTCACAATAAACGCGTGATCATTAAAGATTTATGACCATAAATATTTTGTTTGTCGGAATTCAAAATTAATTTAAAAAGAAGAAAAGGCGAAGTGGAAAGAATTTTAACTTGCTGTATCACTGTTTAGGACGCTTTTTGAGAAGGAATGGTGGAAGTTTATTTTACCAAATGGGCATCTTTTTTATTACAAACCGAATATGCAAGTTGATCATTTTGAGCTGTAAAAGTTTTGAGCCAAAATTTCTGTTTAAAATGCGTCTGATTTGTGAGAAAGTGAGAAAGCAAAAACGATCGAAAAAACGCGATACATTTGATTCACATATAATTTTCGCATAGAAAAAGCATTGTTTTCACTGTTTTCATTGTAAACAATGTAAAGTAGAGAAAACTTTTGAAACTTTGTATGCAAGTTAACGCTGAAGACAAGGTTTGTTGGATGCATCGTTCGCTACATCTACTTTTAATAGCGTTTTCGTGTTTTCTCTCCACTTTACAGTTAAACAAACTGTTTCAACAGAACTACGCTTGGCGCGAAAAGCAAAAACTCTTATACAATAATACACGTCTGTGATATAGAGCGTTTTTTATTTGCATTAGCGCCAATGCATTGCAAAATACATTAGAGTTTTTATTATTCAACTAAATTCAATAAGAAAAAGCTTCTTCGCTGTTAGAGGCGAGAAGAAAGCTACATTCAATTATGAAGCAAAGAGCAGTGCTTTACTTTTCGAGCAGCGAATATCTTTTTTAATCGCAATAATGGTGACATAACGAAACGCAAAAATATAAATTTATTGAACTTCTCTGTGATTTGAAATCTGAGACTCGCTTTCATCTTTCCACTCCACATTTCGCTTTTTTTAAGCACACCATTTGAAGCCATTTGAAATTTACTCCATTTTCACAGTAATAATTTTATTTTTGCTTCATTGCTGTCTGAAGAAATGGAAAGCCAAATTCATTTCGCACTCTGCTTTCCTTCGCTCACTCATTTTTAATGATTATCGAAACGTGTTGTTACACTCGCGAATAATGAGGCAATCAGACGCGTCGAAAGTTCACGTTTCTCTCTTTTCGAACACAAGAATTCGCAAGAAGTAAATTGAGAATTACTTTCGAATTTATTATAAATTTTTAAAAATGTCTTATAGAAGATTGCGAGTCTTTTCGCACAACTTTTCTCTCGCGAAACTGTTCGCAGCGTTTTTCGTCAAAGCAAGTCATTATAAAGAATAACAATGTGCAAAAAGCTAAAACTTCGAAGCTTCCTTAAAATTTAGTTTCAAGAACTGCGAATTCACAAATGCAGAATTCAATCCATAATTGAAGAAGCTGCGTTCAGCTTCACTCCAATATTTGCTCTCACAATGTAGAGTTTTAATTCAAATTTAATTATCGCCTTTAATTCTGAATATCAAGAATTTGTTCACTCCTCGATTGATTTGTTCTCATTTGACGACACATTCATTAATTTCCGATACAGTACATGTTCATAAATTCGATTTAAGCTAATTTCGCTGAACTTGTAGTCACTTTCGTCGAAAGCGCACTTTGCAGAATCGAATTAAATTTTTACATTTGATTTGATTCTAAGCATAGTTCGGCAAGAAGAAAAAGGTGAATTAAGCAAAGCCAAAGTTCTCTCTTCTAATTCTCTTCTCTTCTTATTAAACGGCAAAAGCGAACTCCATTTTGCAAATTCAGAATTCAATTTAAATCGAATTCGCTTTTGAAAATACAAACACCTTTACGTTATTTACATGCGAGTTCGCCGACTGTCAAGTAAAATCATGTTCAAAGCAACGTTTAAGCGTTTTCAGAGAAGCGCAAAAAATTATTCAAAAAAGATGTAAGAATTAATTTTTACAAAAAATTTAAATCGAAATTTAATTTCGATAATATTAATAAAAATAAAAATAGTTGGTTAAACTATTTTAATCGTTTCATCTACATTCCTTTTTATGAAGTAGCGATTTTTATTGATTGAAATTTACTGACATTTTAAGCAAATTTCTTACTGCATTAATAAAATATAAAGCAAAATTATTTGTTTTAAATTAAGTTTTAAACCATTCTTAATTGTATTAATTATTTAAATGTAGACTTACGATTTTTAAATAATGATAAAATCTATTCGAAATTCGCACGTGGACAAGTAGAAACGCCGAATATATTGAAATTTTAAGGTATTTGTTAAAAATATATAACAGAAAAGTTTTAGAAAATTTTCATAAATTTCAATAAATAAAATATTGAGCTTATAATGATATTCCAAAATCACAAATAAAAAAGTTTTAAAATTAATAAATACGAGAGTACTGAATTTTTAAATCCTAAAATGGCAATTTTGGACAAAATCATAATGTTGTAGTTCTTATCCAAAGCTACATAACTTTTTATTTGGAGCCTTATTTAAAATAAATATTTTACTGAATGAAAGACGACATAATCCTATTAGAATTGGTAAAATTTTTTAAATTTTATTTCCTACAGCGCGTGCAAATAAATAATAAAAATTTGTGCGAGTCCAGTTTAGACAGGTATTATGTGTTGGTTAAAATCGCAATAACTTTTGTTTTAAAATTTGAATTGAAGCAAAAGTCGAGACAAAAATTATATTTTAGATTTTTAGAGCTATTGATTTTGAAACAATGCAAGAAAAAGGAAATTTCAATAAAATTATTACAATAACAATGCTTGATAAAATTAATATTAAAAATTGTTAGAACATGCGCCTTGAAATGGCAGCAGAATTTTTTCTTTGAAAATATTTTCGATATGTGTGTAGCGACAAGAGTCTTAATCATCAGAAAAGAAACTTAAATGATTTATTAAATAAGTGGAGAATCAAAATTAATTAGATTCAACCGCAGATTCGATTTAAATCGCATTAAATTTGAAGTGGTTCTAAACAAGCAATGTGTAAATGGAGAAATGGAATCAAATATTAAAACATTATCAAAAGTAAAATGCAATTGTCAAGTCCAATAAGCACTAAGATTTAGTAAAATTCGCACAAACGGTTTTCTCAAAATTGCTTAAATTTAAATAATGCGGGCAGATATGCCTTATAATAATTTGAATAAATGTTAAATGTTTAAAAAATGTTAAAGTATTCGTTGTTGACTTTAATAAGTGAAATTCTTGTTTTAAAATGTCTTAAATGATCTCACTTAAACTCACCAACAACTTGATCTTAAAAGTTTTTTTATTCAGTTTGCCTGGTCAACTTGAATAATTTTTGAAAATTTTATAAAAGGCTAAACTTGTTTGTAATATAAATTTATGAAGTTTTCACTTTTTTCTCTTTCCAGAAAATTGTTTTAATATAGTTACAATTAATTAAGTAAAGTTAATATAATTTTGCTCGCTAGTTTGAAATCTTTTCTTATTAACAGTCTATTTTTCACACATTTCCAAAGAATGAATTAAAATTTCAGTTTTAAGTTTAAAAAACCTAGAAAAAAGAATAAAAAATTATAAGCCCAAGAGAATGAGTTAAAACTTAAAAGTACTCTAATATCTCGCATATACGTATTTGCAAATGAAAGTTTTTTTCTTATATAACACGCATCTAAATTTCAAATGTGAAATACCTTTTCTAAAGGCCACAAAAATACAATAACGACTCAAGCTAATTTACTAGAAACACTTTTCAGGTATGAATGGCCGATTTTGATGAACCTTCCTTACTTAGTAATAAGAAAAAAAATTATTAATTTCTCCTTAAAACTAGCCTAAAAATGGCCTGAGAACTTCTTGAAACTCAAACTTGTCAAATTTTCTTAAAATTTGGTACATATATCCCACAAACAAAAATAGTCGATACTTGTCTTTTTAGTTTGAGAAAAAATTGTGTTTTCTTTGTATTTTTGCTCATAAGCAGTGATGCTAAATGATTTTAACTTTGGTCAATTTTTTAACTTATTTTAAAAAGAATTTGTAGGACAACACATTTGGCACTTTTTTCTCTATTCCATAAACCGGCATTTCATACCTCGAATTGACAGTGATGCCAACTTATTATTTTGAATATACTCCATGCTTTGAGAGAGAGTACGATATGAATCCTTTTCAAAGAAAATGAAATTTTCACAAACATAATTTGTGTGTAAAGCCTTGCAAATAAATTAAACTTATTTTTAATTTAATTTAATAATTTTTAAATCATTTTTTTAATGTTTCTATTATCGTGTCATAAAAGTCCCTTAGCCTCAAATTCTTTGAACCTTTTTATGAAAGCCAGATATTAATAAATTGTTTATTGTTGAATATTAAATAAATTTGATGTTCTTTTGTAGTTTTTTTT
>NCKU01005228.1:0-10516 GCA_003675995.1 Dinothrombium tinctorium
AAACAAAAAATTTCGCCATTGACTTAATGTTAAAGTTTGCACGCGAATAACTTGCTTCACGCGCAAAATTCGCACCGATAATGTAGGTAATTCTTAATACACTAATGAAGATCTATCTTCATACCAAGTTTCATTGAAATCGGGAACGGGCACAAAAAATAGATTCCTTGTAAGATGTTTTTAATTGAAATTTGTAGTTTATTTAATTGAAATGAGACATAAGCCCTTAAATTATAAAAAAAAATTGAAAAATAAATCTACAAAATTAATCACTAATATTACACATCACAACCTTAAACTGCTTCTACCTTTTCACTTTTCTTGCATTAAGGTACTATCGTTTCAAAATAAAATGTTTCAATAATCGAAAGTGATCTTTACTTCAATATCTAACAAATAACAAAAGCGTCTCACAAAATTGCGATAAAAAATTTTTGATTCAAAAATTTATGTTAAATGAATAAACAAACAAACATAAACATTACAAAAATTAGTAATAAGAAGAGAACGGAAATATATTTTTAGCATAAAAATTATTTTATGTCGTAAAAAGCGATTTTCTGTTAAAAATGCATAGATTCAAAATTTTAGATTTTTAATGCATAAAATCAATTTTTAGCTATAATTAAAACCAAATAAAAATAAAACTTGGAATATTATTGAACTATTATTGGGTACGATTTTACAATAAGAAAATTGTTTCTTTTCCACTCTTAAATTCTAAATGGAATGCAATTTTCAAATAATATTAACTCATTCAGTAATTTAAAGCGCATAGATCTTGTCAACAAAAATTTAAGACAATTTCGCAAGAATAAATTTGTTGATATAAATAAAGATAATCAATTCAACAATTAAAAATTTCAAAAATTTTTAAGAAGAAGTTTTATTTAAATATTCAAGAGGAACATAATTTAAGAAAAAATTTTTGCCTAAATTATATGAAGAGGAAAAATAAATAAAAGAAAATTTGAAAGATAAGTTAAAATGGATATTTATTGATGAAAAATGCCCAAACATGGGACTGTGATTTACTGGGTAACAGTTTCGCTACAATTCTTACATTTCAAGATTTGCTGATTTCGGAAAAACTTTTGATGCTGATCAAATCGCTTTAAAATTCTTTTTTATCATTTTAAAATTAATAATCGCAATTTTCAACTTTGGCTGAAAATGAAAGAATGACAAATATTTTGGTGCATGTTAAGGGACAGCGAAGAGCACACATTTTTACGTATCTTCGGTTTCTTAGCTTTCGATTACGCTTTGGAGATGTTAGTATGTTGTATCTGAAGGTTTTTCATCTTTCTGATTGGTTCTTGTTTCGTGATTTAATTTATAACTTTTATTAATGTTTTGCTTTGTAAGAAATCAGAGAAAGTTGAGAAAATAGAAATGAAACGAACATTGAGATTACACTTATGCCATAAATGGCAATATCAGCAAACTCGATTTCTTTTGAACATTCCACTTCTTTTATTCCAATCTTCAACTTATTGAGAATCTAATTACTTTCTAAATATTTGTTTAGAATGATAAATACTTGAATCACATCAGACTTGTTGCAAGAGTTTTGTACACAAATAATATCTCATGTTGTAATTATTATCGATTTTTCACCCTTAAGAAGAAGAGAAACAGCGCAATACTCGAAACTTACCATAAAAAGTATTTCCGGGATCTAGGCTATCAAGACAGTCATCATAATCGCCTGTCCAGTGAAAGTTTTCACTTGTAATTCCAGATGAAATTTGGCCAAAAGAGTCTAACATTGATAAGACCCAAAAGTACTTGGGATAAAATTTTTCGCTGCTTCGCATTTTTGTGAATTCGTTTCATATTTCCATCAAAGGAAGAGCGCACTTAAAATTTTTTAAGTTTTTTAATGTCATTAATGCTTCACCAAATAGTTGATCATTGATCGCCGCATCAATTGAGTCACATTTGCTCAAGGTTAGGAATCAATGTACTAGTTTATTACTTAAGAATAATTTATCTTATAATTTCAAAGGTTATCATTATAAAAACTAACAAGTTTTTTCTTTTATCTAACTTTCATTTGTTTGAAGTTCGCTGACTGAAAACAATTGCTCCGGTTAATCTCATTGTTTATTGAATGAAGGATCATATTATAATTCGAGTCCTGATAAGACAAAGCAATTAAACTTTGATAGAAGACACTAAAACGAACGTTTTGTCCTTAGGTACTAGATTAAATGTAAACAGTGATGCACAAATTTTTTATTCTTTTTAAAATTCGATATATCCATATGCGTATGCGTAATGATTTATTGGTTTCAAACCACTTGTTTTCAGCTTTTCGCAAAAATGTTTTTTACACTGAAGCACAAATTATATAGAACTGAACAATTCAATCATTTTTAAAAAGCATTGCACAGCTTATAACTTTAATAACTTAAGTAGTAGTTTAGTAGAGGTTCGAACAAGTCTTAACGTTAGTTATAACTTTCGAGATATCCACTAACTTTTCTCTAATAACTTTTCAACAATTCATTTAAAACGATTGAAATTTTATATAATTGAATGAATTTATTTCGAAAGAGCCTTTCTAATGATATATGCATTGTTAGATAGGCGCTTTTAGAATAAATTCATTCAATTGTTCAGCAATATTCAAGAAACAAAACGAGTCATCGAAAAGTTCACACAAACAAAATGCGCGCTTTTTCGCAAACATACCGTTTTTAACGAAAATGTGTGTTCTTAGTAAACAAAGTTAAATCAAAAAGTTTGTAAAATGCTTTGAATTCTTTTCTTTGTGAATAAGAAAGCAAAAACAAGATCTGTAAAAGTAAAAAGATCGAAATAAAATTGAAAAGTAAGTCACTGTCCAAGGCTTTCCGCACAAACACTAAGATCCGCGAAATCCAAGGTAAAAAGTCAACAAAATTTACCCAAGCTTCTTTAGGTCATCAAATAAATTATAAGAATGAAAAAATTCTAAATTTAGAGTAAGTAGAACATCAAAAAATCCGGACTCCGGCCGCACAAAATAACATGATCTCATGTCTTTTTGAGTAAAATTTTCAAGATTAAGTTGAATTTTGCAGCAAATTTGATTCATCTATACATCTACATCAATAATCGTCTCCGCTTAAATTTTATTTTAGGAATTTTTTGAAGATGCAGAGAGGATAAGAGGGAAAGTATGATAATATTTTACGCTGTTTACCTCTTTTATAGCTTATCAGTACGGCTCAGAATGAATTTACTTTTTTTTGCCCTATCCCGATTTCAAATCTTATTAAAGTTTAATATGTAGATAGAACTTCATGTTTGCATTAAGAATTCTCTCATCATAGGTGTTAACTTTGCTTGTGAAGTAAGTTATTCGCTTGTAAACTTTAACATTGAGTATATGGCAAAATTTGCAAATTTAAATTTTTAGAACATCGGTCAATATCTCAAGAACCAGAATAGAACAGTTTGAGAAATAAAATACAGTCTTTGCAACAAATTCGTTCGAAGTAAATATCTCCTTCTTTTCGTGAGATCAAATATTGAGGTTCATTTCAGAGAATCAAAATGATCGAAAAGAATTTAACATTTGCTTTTATTTATTTTCAAATTTTGAAAATAAATCAAGAGCGATTTTAGCATTTATAGCTTCACAAAAAGCAAAATTATGAACATAATGAAAGAATAAATTCCAGTGATTGAACCAACAGCGAGCACCAAGTCTTCTTCACTTACTTTCGATGTTGTCTCGTGAAATTTTTCTTCGTCATTAGGCATCACAAGTGAAACTTGTAAACCTGATTCCATATTTAGATTATGAATACCAATAAACTTTAATTCATAAGTGACTTTGTAACAATCTTGCTGTGAACATTTATTCTTGCATTCGGTAAGGAAACGCTTGAATTTATTTACCTTTAATTTAGGCTTCGTGTCTAAGTGCTGTTCAGTAAACAGAAACGTTGGAAAGAAATTCTCTTTGTTATAGAAAAGTTCTAAACAATGTTGCACACAATCGCCTTGCGAACCAATTTGATGAGAACTCTTGTTATAATAACGACAGTTGCTTGAATAAGGAAAGGGAAGCAACTTTCTGGTCGACTGCGAAAAGGTAATGAGCATTTCTTTAGAGTCGAGCAAATCTAAACTTAACCAGTTGGTTGAATATTTTTGAGGAATTGTGAACGCCGAGTTGACAAGTAAAAGAACGCTGCCATTCAATTTAGGCTTGAGACTCAACTTGACGAACGAAGAAGCGGAAAGATCCATTTTAGTGATCTTATGCTGCGGCCAATTGTGATTTGCGAAAAAAGTTAAACATTTTTTATCTTCGGCAAAATAAACACGTGGTTTCGCCAACCTTTCGCAAGGAATCCATTCGTCCTCAGCAAAATAGTTGATTGGCTTTAAAACTTCGCATTTCTCAATTACTGATTTCATATCAACTGTCATTAAATTCTTGTCCCGATTCGTTGACTTTGAGAGAAAGGAATTAACTGCTGACAAAAAAGACGATTTTCGCGAATCGAATACTTGACTTTCATAAATTTCAACCGCTTTTTGCTTAATCAGTGGACTTGCGGCCATTATTATCTCCAAATTTGCAATCTGATCTAAATCTAAACACAATGTCAAAGAAGGTAGATCGAATTCAGAAGTATATTCAAAACGAGTTTCAGCCTTTGTTTCATATTTAAGATAAAGCGAAACATATGTACAAATTTGAATAGAATAAACAATTGCTGCGAATACGCAAGAAGCGGTGATCAAATGCTTGCCAACCGACATTTTGGTTTTATTAAACAATGAGCATGGAAACAATTGATCAGAGCAAACTTTTTACTGTGAAAGCAGTGGATGAATGTAAACTTAATCAAGATAAGAAAGGCAAACTTCCTCTCTTGCGAACTCTTTTAGTTTGTTCAACTCTTTTTCAGTATAAAAGCAGGGCAATGAAATCAAAATAGAGTTTCACATTAGTATGATTAAAGAAAGAATTAGCCTGTCGAAGTGCATGAAACCGTAGATAAATTTAATCATTAATTGCAAAAATTTTGCAAAGAATAGAAAATTTTTTATTTCAGTCAATATTCAATGCTTTGACAACTTGGCAATAAAAAACAATTCTCGTTATTTAATATCTCTAACAAAATCACCTTGTTTTAGCACTCATTTTAATAGAAATGCAAACAATTGAATGAAAACTATTTTTCAGTGTAGGAAAAGTATTTGTCTTAAGCACCAATCATAGAACAAAAAACAATTGTGATTTTGATTGAGCACTTTGTTTAGCGGGAATCATTTTAACTTTTACCCTTTTTTAAACTAATTCAAACAAAAATGTGAAATATAACAAAAAATCTACGCTTTTAAGGCACAGATAATAGCTTTGGTCCAGTTTTTTGGTCAAATAAAGAACCAAAAGGTAAATATGTGAAAACAGAATCAATTGCAATTACTATTTTTCAAAAATGTCTTATGTGAAATATTTGAAAATTAAACAAGTCAAATGTTAATGAAACGAGATTTTTAACTTTATCTGATTTACTCTCCATTTGGAGTGTGTCTCGAGTTTTGAAAGAAATGAAATAAAAAAAGCGGTTAAAAAGAAAATGCGTAATAGCTTTTGTCACAAAATAATCGTCTTAATCGTTGTTCATTAAAAAACTTCAACCAAAACGGATGTCATCTTGACCCGCACAGATGCTATTGTTTATTGGCACATATTTTTTGCTAATGATATGAAATGTATGGTAAAGTATGTAGAAGGTTTTCAACGAATCTTCTTTTCTCCGTTGAAACACGAGGAACAAAAAACCGAAATGGAATCAATATCAAAATGGTGCGCAGCCGTCTGAAATTTGAAACGAAAATTTCGTTGAGTAGACAACAAAACATTATTGTTAACCTAAGGGACCCAAGGCATGCTCGGTCACACGAAGACACAAAGACTCGGTTTGATTGTTTAAATGATCGCTTTCAGGACCAGTTTCAAAATGACCAGATGAGAGCACTTGACGAACAGGTGCAGACTGAGTTCGATATATATTAATGTGTTGTGTTTTCAAATAGTTTACGTTCTGAAATGTTTTCAATTTTAGCTTCTTAAAGGAAAAGACGTTCTTACATTTTGCAAACTTGGACGTTTCATGTAGGCATTTAAGACATGTTCCATTCCACAATAGTTTGTGTGCGGTAAATTTGTTTGATTAACGAATGAGGGATTCGGTGAAATACAATATGAATGCGTCCGTCCATTGGATATACCATTCACAGATGGGTTCGTTCGTCGATTTGATAATGAAGGTGAATTTTGAATCACTGCAGTCGGTGAAGTTTGATTCCACTTTCTATTAAAAACGTTTCTATTAACATTATGTCTTAAGATAAAAAAATAAAAATTTAATCAAGGTCTGATTACTGATACATACCCACGAAGTTGGCGACAATGATTCTTTCTTAGTTTATCCAATTGCATTTTCCACGAAACAAACTTTCGGACATGTGTTTTGGTGAAATACTATTATATTTTCTTTTAGTTAATCGATCAAATTATTGTAATGCTTACATCTTGGTTCAAGCAACTGGTAATAATTGAAATAAATGAATTTACATTCTCTTCATCAATATGGGAAGACATTAAAATAGTGGAACAAACTAATATAAAACAAATTATAAGTTTCAGCAATTGAAATCAATTACATACCTTTGCCCATAATTTTAGCGATCTGACCAGGAAGATCACCATCAGGAACACACTGATTAGTATCACAATCAAAATCACAACTAGGATCCGCACATGGAGGCGAAACTCGATTCGGCTTTTGAGTAAACATCAAGTCGGCTTTACTTTCATCTTTACTATCACCATCCATTTGAGATCGAGAATATGCCTTTATAGGTGTACTCAAAACATATTTTAGTTCTTTTAAAACTTCACCTAAAACAGAAACCCCTTCTTCGGCCAATGACTTCTCTAAAACACGCAAATTTTCTTGTCGTTGTCTGAGCTTTTGAATGTTGAGAACTATTTTGTGACGAGCGCCTTTTGTAATATTCATTTTCTCCAAATCTTCTTCAGCGAGACTCATCATTGTCTCATAAGTCATCTTCGCGAAATGCGGAGCATATTTGTGAAGGCGAAGGCTTTTTAACCAAACCGGAACATCTTTCATGCCTGAGTTTGTAAAATTGGCTTCTGGTTTTGATTGGACTTCATTGCAACTTTTTTCTGAACCAGAATTGAGAAAAGTAATCTCGAAACGATGAGCCCAAAATGTAAGGGCTTTTTTCTCTTCTTGGCTTAACGCTGGATGAATGAGAGAATAACAGAGAATTTGACGTGCGTCGTCGATATGACTTGAAGTGGTCAGCGAATGAGATACAACCCGAGTGATGAGTGTGAAATATTGCTGCTTTAGTTTGTCGTTACCGGGTTTAAATAGAGGCAAATAAGATAGCAAATGGGAAATTATCTGCTCGATCGACTCTGTATGCAGCCGACTGATGACCGCTATGAAAATAGAAAACATTGTTAATATTTACATTGATTAAATGATTTAAAAAAATTATCGCCTCAGAAATAAGAAATTAAATGTTATATTAAGTTATGTTATTTTCGAGAGCTTTTTCACATTTCTGATAAATTATTGAGTGTTTAATAGACCTTATAAACGCTCTCTTAAAAATGACGCAAATTCTATTTTAAGAATAAAGCAACTTGTCTCTATGTGTGCGCGAATCGATTCGAAACAGATAGAACATAGTGAATACAAGAACAAGTTAGCGTCAGTGCGGCAGTTGTCAAAACAAGAAAGGCAACAGACGGTGTTCAGGTCAATCGCATAAAAGCTGTGTATGTACTGAACCTTTTTTTTAATTCAAATTCGATAGTTTTTCAAATAAAATAAAACGCTTGAAATAAGGTTGCAGACAAGTTGAAGAAAGCGCTCACTATTTGCACACCGAACGCGTCTGAGGTTGACTTCTTAATTGTCTATTAGAAACCGGTGTGTTTTCCTGAATTTTCTTTCCTGACGCCACTTATTGTCACGCATAATGCAAGTTAGTTGTTCAAAACCAAAATTGACCCAATAAAATGTTCGTGAATGTGACTGCCAAAATGTCTAACACTCTCACTTTCGTCGTTCGCCCCCCTTTTGCTTTTTTAAAAAATTTAATTTAGCGACTAAACTAAAACTATACACTTCCTCTCAACGCTAATTTAAATTACTTCCGAAAAACAGCTAAACAATGTTTCGTAATATTTAACATGTCTGAAAAGAAAATAACTGTGTTTGAATAAATAACAAACAGCGCTGTTTCACTTTCGCTCGTATTTCACAAATAAATAAATAAATCACTTTTGATAAACTCACATCCAATCGTAAAGCTAACTATTATTTCAACGAATGTCGCAATTAAAAAGTAGCTTTAAATTGCAATCTTTTCAAACTAACGAACGCGCTTTACAATCAAGCGATTGAATTTAAAATTAAACAGTTAGATTGAATCTAAATAAAGAGCAAAGCGTTTTCAAGTTTAAGACATTCAAAATGCCATATTTACTGTCGAACCCTAACTTATAAATTAATCTTTTTCTTGACGCTACACTTTTCTCTTTCGACTACGAAAAAATTTATGTCTAAAAATAAGCATCTTTTTATATGAAAATGAGTTGTAATTTCACTTTCGTTTTGTTTGTGTTTCTAAATTATTCGCTTGAAGCTAATACTTCAAAAATGCATATTAAACGGGAAATTTAAACGTTATCATTGAATAGAAGCAAAAAAGAAGTTGACGGCAAAAACGACAACGAGCACGAAAAGAGAAATAAAACAGACTAAATGCATGACATCGAACGATAGTTGGTTAAGCAGTGATAAGAGTGAAAATATAGACGAGAGAGGAGCAAATGGAAAAGCAGACACTAGAACTTACCACAGTCGTTCGCATCGCGTTCCAAGCGAGTGAGGTCTTTGGCAGCCTGCGTTTGCAATTCATTGGGATAATCTAACATTGTGATGATGAACTTCGATTGCAGACGATTGACGCGTTTGAGTAAAGAGCAAAGAGCGACCGTCTGTTCGCAAATATTCATCTCGTCGAAATACGCACAAATAGTGGCCATTTGATCGCGAAACGAGCGCATTGTTTGCAGCGAACTCATTGCTATCGCTTGTCGCCGTACGCGAAATCGATCGCATTCACTTCTTTCACTTCGCTTTTGAATTTGCGTTCAATTCGCAAACGTTTTCATTCGAGCGTCGTTCGCATTCAGTCGTCGTTCGCTTCATTCGTGTTTCATTTTCGAAAAAAACATTTTCAAAACGCGAGAAAACGATGTCATTTAAAACCTTCTCTGCGCGGGACCGTCGCCTAATTGCGCAATCTTCGCTTTCACTTTTTCAACTCTTTCGCGTTTCTTTTGGCGAAAAGTGTTCTTCGCGAAAGGCGAAAAACTCGTTTCGAAACGAGTCGCGTTTCAATTTCCGATTTTAATCAATTTGAATTCGCACTTTGACTACTATTCTTTCAGATTCACTTGAATCGCATGCATTTTGAACTTGATTTAAAATTCAACGACCAACTTTCCTATTCGACTTGTTTCTTGATTTCTCAATATCAGCGAACAGTCAGTGGCCTTTAAATTCACGTTCGATCAGAGTTAAATTTCGTTTCACTTATTTTACTAAATTTGTATACTACTACGCTTGTCAGAGTTGAGCTGAAAATAAGGTGATTAATAAAAGATAGTTGAATTTATACTCTTCTACCCTATTTGTTGACGCTTTATCTTTGTGTGCAATAATAGCCTTAAGCGGTGGCGATGCAAAATGTATTGATCTTGACAAACAACTGTCTCTAAATAAAACTCTTATTTCCCAAAAACACGCTCACTGTTTGCTTTTAACCAGTTGTGTATTTCAACAATTCTTATATCAGTTGTTTTCTGGATTTCTGTTAAAAATGCACTAAATGTTGAATAGCCGAAAAACTCTTGTACAATCTGTTATCGAAAAATGACTTGAAAATAATGTTGAGGTACAGTGAAAACTTTTCTTTTTAAGTGAACACAATCTACACTTCTTTCCGTGGAGGAAAATGGGCTTTGGAAAATAAATTCACCCGAAACCAGCCCGAAATTCTCAGCTCTTCGGGCAGGTTTAGGATATTAAGAGCCGCCCATTTGTCTCAAAAGCGCCAAAGTCCAAGCAGACCCAAAATACTTCCCAAAAAGTTGCAAAATATTTTATTTAGCTTTTTAGAGCTGCTTGTTTCAACCTAAATATCTCGAAAATATTTAGAAAAATCGCGAAACTAAAAATTCAAATTTACATGTTTATAATGTTTTGTCATTTATGCCGTTAGGTTAGATACACAACTCTTAGCTGCAAGTTTCTAGATTTTTTAGGTTTTTGGGAGAGTTTAAGGCCATTTGGGATTTTGGGACTATTTAAAACAAAGGGGTCGGAATTCTATTTCTCGTCGGAGACACTGAGACGTTTGAAGTTTGAAAAGTTTACCATTTCCTTTT
>NCKU01005230.1:0-10512 GCA_003675995.1 Dinothrombium tinctorium
TAATTTGATTTGCGTGTGTATTACAAGACATTAAGATTAGAAAATAACTCACAACAGATTCGTTTTTTAAAATTTGAAACAAAATCACTTAAAATAATATGTAGAATCAAGGCGAAGCAATGGACCGATTGTAATCAGTCCGATAAGTGTGGTCGTTTGCCGAAAACAACTGTTGTCCAAAATTGAATGTTATCATCTTAAAAGCGCTCATATTTTTCGAGCGTATTTCATTCCTTTTCTGAGCGAATATTTAAAAGACAAAAAGTAGAAAAAAAGTTTAATTTGTTTTATTGTTCGCGACATTGTTTGATGCAACGAAAAATAAGAGAAGCAGCCGCCTTTGTATTGACTTCATGCATCTTTTAATTCTAAACTTTTCGCCTTTTTTGAAACTAATTCGAAGCAAAATTTCACTCGAATTTAAAGTGGGAAAAAGCGAAACGAAAAGTAATAATAATAATAAAAAGTGTTGAAATTCTTGAGATGAGCAGTTCTTTCGTGCTTAAGACGAAAGAAAGAGTCAAAAAATGCTAAGAGAAGGAGAAAGAGAGGAAGTTTCGGCGCTTTTTATGCATGAAATGCCTTTTGTATTTTGATTTCAATTTATATTCGCGCAAATCGCAATAATAGACAAAAGGAGCGATTCTTCGCAATTTTTTCTCTTCTTCTTTTCAAGAATGATGCAAACAGCGATCATTCATTGCGCCGAAAAGAGAAGTCGTTTTGTAATGCAGAGATAGCAAAGAACACACCGCTTCGAAACTTTTATTTTGTTTTCGGCGCACATTGAGATCGCTTTCATTGTTTTTTTTTCAGTAAATAAATGAATACATTGCAATTAAAAGTACTTTACTCAGCTAATGTTGACTACTACCACTGCAAACTTAAGCGAGCGCATTGTTCGGAAGCACTTGCTTTTAAAGCGTTTCATTTCTTTGCGATACCATCGGATAAAAGCTTCAATTTTTTTCTCGCTTCTCTCTCTCTCTCTCTCTCTCTGAAAAGCACTACTTCACAAACTCGTACACCATTTGCAATGCACGCACACAATTCATCATTCTTTGAGTGACTGCAAGCGACGCGAAATGCAGCGGAGATTGTGAACTGAACTTTAAGCTTCGAATAAGACTTATTTCAGTATCTTTTTCAAATATATTCAATGCTTTTTGCACATAAATTACACCGAAAGCGATTTTTTGTTTAAAAATATCTTCTGCTTCACTGTGCCTTACAGTGAAGTGCCATTTGAGGCGCACATTACAAAAATTTGCATTTTTTCAATGCGAACAGCTAACTGCTAAAAACTAAAATGACTTTTGTTTATTTTTATTGAAAAACTAAATAATGTCTCGCTTTTAAAGATTCCTAGATTTCATTGTAATCCATTTTTCTCACTTTTTCTATATTTTTCGATCGAATACAAAATCAAAATTTTAAGAAGAGATAAAATGCAGAGTTGATCTGCAATTTTTTCCATATCAATTTATCTTATATTTACATTCGAGTTTTATTATTCATATGATACGTGTGTGCTTTGAACCATTTTTTTCATACTTGCTTTTTTATGATTTTTATACAAAAATCGTTTTTCATCGATGTTTTCAACTGCAATCTTTAACATTTTCGCATTTACGAAGCGATGGTTTTTCATAAAAATAATTTCTTCTCAAACGCTACATATTGTCACACGTAAACTGAAATATCGAGTATAAAACCACGATAAAAGGATTTAACGTTTACGTTAATATTAAAAACTAAATGCGATGAAAATAAAGTGAGTATATGCATTGGCTCACGCACATATGAGCTTCAGTGATAATCTCTATGCGAGCAATGGTGCATTCTATGAAGCTATGTTTCGATTTTTTTTCCTATACAGAAAATGCTCTTAAAAATCCGACGAATATTTTGCGAGAGAAAAAAGAGAGAAGAAGAAAGCTAAATTCTAAAACGAAATGCTATTCTTTCGCTTATTTTATGGCACTTTAGCGTAATGTGTATACTTTTGTCGAAAATAAAAACGGCCTAAAATAAAGTTAGAATAAAAAAAAATCAAACTTTCACGTCTACACATAAAAATCGAGACTTTCTTTCTGCCAATTTGTTCCGAGAGAAACACACACATTAAACACAAGTCGAAAAGTTATTTTGAGGTGAGAAAGCAATTTTTCGCCGCGCGTATAATGTTCAAGATAAATTTGTATTCCGAGCAAATCGGAATTTGCTTAACAATGAAAGTTTGTTCTCAAACAAAATTGAGAACATTTTGAAAGTATAAAGTTTTCAAAAATGAAATGAAATTCGAAGAAAAATTATTGCCCGTTTGAGATTAGAATATTTTCAGAAAGTTCTACGTTTGATTAATCTTTGTTCGTTCAAAAGCCAAATTTTAAATTAAAGAAAAAAAAAAATAATTTCAATTAATTTCACATTTTCTTTGTTATAACGGCTTGATGCATGGCACACGGCATTGTGTAACGAAGCATAGTTAACTCGCGTTTATACACGATAAACCACGCAACGATATAATTAATGCTTGACAAGAAAAAAATAAATTTATTACTTTTCGACATTAACGAGCGTACAAAGAAGTACTCGAGTACAATGAAACTTAATGAATAAGTGTACACTTGAATGTTAGAAGCTTAAAAACAATGTAAAGCAACTTTTTTGGTCGCGTTTCGGGCGAGAAGAAATAATTAAAAAAGCTTAATACGTGAGATTGAATAGGCGAAAAATGCGTACGAGGAATTCAAAAAGTTCGCGTTCATGTTTTTGAAAGGCAAAATCGGCGAATAAATTTCCGCTGCAAAGCGTTATCTAAATTGAATTTTGGAAAATAAACAAAAAAAAAACGGAAGAGTTTGACTGACAGCTAATCTCATTTTATTTAAAATTCAATTTTGATGATTAAAAAAGGTAATAGAAAGTTAATTACACGACGCTTTTATTGTTTTAATGGCGAATTAAATTTTAAAAAATATATTCAAAGCAATCATTGAAGAAGAGGTGAGTGTTTGCTTTCAAAATTTGCGCTAAAACAGAGAAAATGTTCTCGGGTCGAATGCTGAAATGATCTCTCATTTCTTCTTTTCAATGTCTTATTTTATTCTCGCACAAAATCGAATTTCGATTGCTGTCATTCGACGTGTGGCCGCTAAACAGTGTATAAACAGCAAGTAACATATATAAAGCGAGCGAGAAATAATAACAAAAATTCGCCGAAAACTGGAGCAAATTTTTTTTTTTATATACTATGTGATAGATCAATAAATCAGATTAATGGTGATACTTGACGCAATTGAAAATTTTGATCTGCGGACTGAAAACTCTTTTCTGACTTTTGTTTTTCATTAATATTAAAAAGGAATTTAAATTTTATATTCTATTGCTCAATTTTTTTACTGTAAATTTTGCTATTCTTTTTTCATGAACACATCATTTTGACGTAGTGAGTACAGTACACAGCGAAAAAAAAAGTTGTTTCATATGTATACACATTTTTTTTTAGAAGCCACAGTGTATCCGTTTGGACACATAAAAATTCAATTTTTGACGACATTTGTCAGAAAAATGTTTTTTGTTATTTTGTTTCTTTCTTTTTAAGCAAAAACTGCCAAGAGGCTTTCAAAAATTTCTACATCGTCATGTTTTTTTTTTCGTATGAATTTAGTTTTTAATACATAGTATAAACTTTAATGAGTGGCGAATTTGAAATTAGCTTTGGGTTATTTATTTTGTTGGAGAGATAAGAAAAAAGAATTTGAACTTTTATATAAATAACTTAGCAAAGGAAAAAAATCATTTCTTCCGATGAAAACTGTTTTATACATTTGAGAGTAGAAGAAAAATTCTCAATAACTCGCGAAGCGAAACTAACTGATATTTTAACGACATTCCTCGAAGCATCGTTTTCTATAAAAGATTCAATTTGTTGAAGTTTTTTTTTCGACAAACTCTCGAAAAAATAAACGAAAAAAATGAAGAAGTGAAAAAAATTAAATTTAATAAAGTTTTACCCAGAAACTATTTTGTTGAGCAATATTTTAACTAAAGTTTTTTGCTCATCTATTTTCATACGAAAAGTTTCTTATTAGTGTTTGTATTTACGGTTTATCTCGTTGAAAATAATAGATAACGGCGAAAGTTTTCTGCAGTAAAGTTGATAAGATGCGAGAAATTTGTTTAATTTTTTTTTTAATATTTTGTCTCAAACTGTTTAAGTGTGAAAAGTGAGAGAAAAGGTGTTCGCTGAAACCAATGCTTACAAGAGCGCGTAGCTGAAGCAGAGATTTTGTTGCTTCGTTTTTGTACATTGTTTCGGGCGAAAAGAATCTTTTTTTAGCGAAACGAGCGAACGAATGTTTGATGAAGTACTTGTGCTTGCTTTCAACGTTTACACAAGAATACATTTAATTTAAGAGTAGAGAGAGCGAAGAAGCTAGTGAATGAATTTGAAATGAATTTGCTAGTGAAGAATAAAGAAGATGAGAAGCAAAAGCAGAAAGCGAATGAGGAAGAAGAAGAAAAGAAAATGGAGCAAAGAAGTGCATTGATTTCAACGATACTTCTCATATATAATTTACACTTAGCTTCGCTCTCAATTGGCCATCATTTCACTTTCTTGCATCTCTTCGCGTCAACTTTTCGAAAACCTTGTGTGTGTGCAAACTCTTCTCCTCTCGCTTTCGCTTTGCTTTACTGTTCTCGCAAACTTTTAACACCTTCTACTCGACTCAACGCACACATACAAAGCTTTCATTCGCTTGCCAAATCGAAAGTATAGTGTGGGTATATATGCGCGAAAAGCAATGAAGAAAAACCATTGAAGACGAATGAGAGGGTGAGAGAGAGCGAGAGGCGAGAAAAACATTCGAGTTAAAGGAAATCGAAATCTTAAGCTACGATTTTGTGAAATAAGAAAGGTTAGAAAAAAAGTGGAAAGTAGTAAAAGTGAATGCGAAAATTTCGTTGTTGCATCACTTTCTCGGTTCAATAAGTTTTTTCGCTCTCTTTCTGTGCGGTGACAAAATGGTTACTTTTCACGTTTTTTGCTTAACTAAAACACGACGCGAAAGAACGCATCGAAATTTTGTTTGCGTAATTTTCACTTCACTCATTTTTTCATCAAATCAACTGCAAGCCATTTACGGCTGCCATTTTTTCGCCGACCAGCTGGGCTTTGCGTATCTCAACGCTTCTCATGACAGATGAATTTGTGTTTTTCGGAAACATTTGAGAATAAGAATTTGTGAAAGCTCGCGTATTTCGCGAAAAGTCGAAAGAGTTTGAGCGTGATTTATGCGAACTCTTTTCGATTAGTTTAGTACCTTTCCAAAGTTTTTAATTGTCAATTAATCTTTACTCATTCAATTAGTTGCTTTGTCGAGCCATTATTTTCTTCTTTTTCGCGTGCTTCTCGAGCAAATGAAACTTTTCTAAAAACGGAATTCATTCAAGAAAAGCCGGCGATTTTTTTTACTTTTCTTGCTCGCCTTTAATTTGTTCTCTGCGCTCGTTTTATTTGTTTCTTATGCATTTGCTTTGCTTATTTGTCTCCGTTGCCAAAAGAAGAAGAGAAAGTAATGTTGTCTCTTCGAACAAATCCGAGGCATTTGTAAATTTTCAAACGCTTTCTATTAGTTTTCGTTTTATTTACTTTCGTTGATAACTTTCTCTTCTTCTTGCTGCGAGAATCTAAAGCGAGATAAATTTCAAGAACAACACGCGTAGAGTTTTCAATGCGCAGCAATTGAATGCAAATTGCTAAGCTAAATGAACGTAAATGACAACGTGTTCGAAAGAATTTGCAGCTTTGCATTTTTCCGCTGTTCGAAAATGAATTTTTTCGATTCTTTCACTCCATTTATGCGATTACATGTCTAGACTAAATATGAATGCGAAGCAAGAACAAAAATTTCTTTTTCACTGAGCAATGTGTCGTCTAGCTCTTTCATTAATTCAAAAATTCGCTCACTCTTTAAGTGAACACGATAAGCGAGTCGAGTTATTCGTGCTTCGAATACAATTTTCAGCGATACGATGATGGATAAGAGTTTTCAAGCGAAATTATTTAAGCATCTAAGTAAGTTAGAATTTCATTTTAGACGTAATTCAACTAACAGTGTAGATGTATAATTTAATTTTATCTCTTCTCGGTGCCTGTGCCTCATCTTCTGCACTCGTGTGCGAGTTTATTTTAAATTACGCTGACATTATTATTATTTTACGTTCTTTATTATCGAGTGCTTCAATGCAATACGCTCGTAAATAATTGTCGAGAAACGCAGTGTACATTTTTTTTAATGAAAATTTATCGCGTAATTTATATGTAAGGAAAGGCGAGTAAAGAGAAATGAAAAATGCTGCGAAATTTATTTTCTTGCATTGAAAAAACAGTAGCTCGGCTTTTCTCAAACAAAATACTACGCTTTTCAGTTAAAAAAGCAACGAAAAAAACTTTTCTTCCATATTATGAATAAAGTAATCATTCATAATAAGCTTTTTCTTCGTCTTTTTTTCTACTCAACAAATCATAGTAATGAAAGCTATAATTTTTTTAACGGTGAATGCAAAAAGAATTACAAATATAAAAACATGAATATTAAAATTTTTTTACCTATACAATAAAATCGCTAAAGAAAAATATTAATTTGAAACGAAATGAACGAAAGATTTGCTTCGGCAAGTGAAGTGCCTTCAAGTTTAATATGTTATTTGTCTTTGCTTCTGCTTCGATATTAAAAAGATTTGCAAAGATGAAAAGTAATATATTTTCGCTTTCGCGTTTCTTTCTTTCTTTCGCTTTCTATCGCTCTTCAAATATATATGCGTATTTGAAAGGAAAAGTTGCGATTGATGCGATTAATGTTTAATTCGGTAGATGTGAAAAAAAAGCGAAGCGCAGAAGAGGAGAGGCGTAAGAAAAGTGAAGCGAAAGATGCGAGAAAGCATCATCAAATTGAAGGGATATTTGTAATTTTTTATTCTTCTAGAGACGAAAAGCAATAAATCCAAAAAATAGAGAGATAAAGCCAGTGAAAGATGAGAGAAGATGCGCGCTAACGTTACTGCTACAATATTACGAGAGAAGATGCAATTCTGCTTCACTAATCTTTCAAACGCATTTATTCACTTTCTATGTGACGATTTAAGGCAAAACAAATGCTTTGCCTTCTCGCTACCGAGCTTAGAACTCGAATAAACTCGAATGGTGTTGCACCTATAAATAGCTATGCAAACTTAATTTAAAAATCGAATTGGCGTAATAAATTTAACATTTAATACGCTTCTATGACCTAGTTTTGATTAATTATTTAAATGTAATTTAATACAATTTCCGAGTTAATAACTCCTGAGAATTGAAAACCCAACTCGCTTCGAAAAACAAGAAATTCAAATTTAAAACTTAAAAAATTTTGTGTGCATGTGCTTCACTCGCTTGTTTCGTTCCGCATTTTCTACTGAGCTTTACTTTTTTTATAAGAGAATCACTTCGATGAATCACTTTGGTTAAAAAAGGCGGACCACCTGATGTGGCAAATATGCAAGAAAGATGCTTTTCAGCCCCTTCAGGCATTAACGTGTTCCTATCCAAATGCGTCATGTATTTATGCATTTTTTTTAAGACTGTATGAAGTCCCTCTAAGATATAATTTAGAATCAAACATCTAATGAAACGAGTTGAAAATATGATTTTTTTAATTAAAATATTGAATAAATTTGACCCTGCCCACGAGCCTTTGATTAAAATTGAAATTAGAGTTGATCTATCGTAACGTTTTTTCAACATCGAAATGTTCCTATAATATTAATTTGGCGTTAGAAACCACACTAATAAAGGTGGACGTTCGTGACTAAATTAATATTGAAAAATCCGTGTTGTGCATTGAAAAGATAACATGCAACTGCTGATACAACTGCATTCGTTTTAACAGTTGATTAAGAGTTTACCTCATTATGAGAAATTTTATGAAGGTGAGATTTAAAAATCGATCTGATAAGTTCAATTACAAGCAGATTAAAATATTTACATTTTTTCCATATTATTTGTACTTGAGTTCTTCAAAAGTTGTGTAATGATATTATTTTACCACTTGAAATTGTATCGTTGAATTAATGAGACTAATGCTTGTTAAGAATTTGAAATAAAAATATTTTGCATAAATTAAGAAATATAAAAAACATGAACAATGAGTGACGGACAATTAAAAAAGATTCTCTAGAATTGAAAGCTTTGCGAGTTTCGCAGTTTGTTTTATTTGAGAGATTTTATGACTTGCTTATGCACCCTGTAAAAACTTCTCGCTTGTTAGCCAAACTTCGGAAATCACAAATATTCATTAATAAAAGATTTGATATATGATGGCTTTATATTAATATGCAAATGCCAAAATTAACGACGCATAGTTTCGCACGGTGTGTAAGCAAATAAGACCAGAAGTTGAAAAATTGAACACCGAGATGAAAATAAATCCACTCTAGCCGAGTATTAATGAATCTAAAGATTGATTATTGCAAGTACAGTTCACTCTTAATGCTCTTTAGGCACAAAATCTAACCGTCAGTTTAGAATATTAAACGCTTATCGCAAAATAAGCGATGTTTACAGGGCTGCTAAAACATTTTTTTATTATATTTTTGATTAAATTATGATTTATGCTAGTAATTATAAAAATGCAAAAATAAATTATAATATCATGCTTGAAAACTGAATGATTAAAAATTCATCAACGGGTATAATTAAAGAGAGTTATTATTGAGAAAACTCTACACGATAATTCGAAAAAATAAAATTTTGAAATATTGCGATGTCACTTTATAAAAGTTTGGCGTTTAATTTGAATTTGGCCGCTTAAAAACAAAATTTGCTTTACACAAGCTTTTTTATAAATGTAAAAAGCAATTAACATTTAGCGAAGTTTCATGTAAAAAAGCGCGAAAAATTTGAGCCAAAAAGTTTATAATATTTAACTTCTCTTCTAACCCATACTTAGCAGTAAAGTCTTTGCGATTTTTAAATTAAATTATAATGCTTAGAAATTTTCGATCGAAAGCGAAAAATGTTCATTCTTTCGTGAAAGTATTCGAAAATTTTGATGCGACATGAAAATAGATGATAGAAATCGGATTTCGCTTGTTTTTTGCGCATTTTATTTATGACACGCAACAAAATATATGAATAAATTTTCTCTGTCTCTGTACAGACTTCGCATATAAAATTTTGGTAAAGAGAGAAAGAGGGAGAAAGAGAAAGGGAGAGAAAATGTGTGAAATTATTCGATTGATTTTGTTGATCTTGTGTATTAATCTCATACTTTGCGATAATTAAAAACAATTTCATATGAAATTTTCAAAAATTTTTATTATTCGATTAGATTAGAGCTTTAAATAACAAATATTAATACGAAAATGTCAGCTAGGAAAGTAGAAAAAGTTTAGACATTAAGTGTAATCTTCTCGAAACATTGCGTTTAATCTTTTTTAAAAACTAATGCTTAAATCCATTTATGCTTTAAATGAAAAGTTTTCGTAAAATAAAGAGGAAAAAGAAAAAGTTTGTTGCGGCGTAAAACTGAAGTTTGATGGAAACATTTTGTCTAGACAAGTGTTCGTTTACCATATTTCATTACGATTTCGCTATGCTTGACAAATGATTGTTACTTATTCTCTATCTTTCTCTTCTAGCAAGTGGAACAGAAGAGAAACAATTTTTATCAAGTAGAGATCATCAATTTGCTCACTTTCTGTTTGCTGTTCTCTACTGATTCACTTTACATATTCGCAAGAAAAGAAAAACAAGTGTAAATGTTCTAACAGGTAGAATTTTTACATTTTATCATCATCACTCTTTTCTCTTGTTCACTTGAAGAGACATTTTCTCTTTTACGACTGACGACGCGTCGATCGCTGAAAAAGTTGCAGACAAAACAAGCGAAAAACAGAATTTCGGATGAATTCAAATGAACACGAATTTAATTTAATGTAAAAGCTTGTTGCGAGAATGAAGCGCGTTTGAAGAAAAAATTTACAATAATAAACAATATTCAAGTAGAGTAGCAAGCAAAAATGATGATCTGTTATATTTTCTGAAAACGCTGACAAAATAGAAAATTGCGCCTCGAAACGAGAAATGAGACATTTTATTGCGAACAAAATTTGATTGCGATTTTCAAATAATGTCGAGCAAACAATTTTCTATTTCATAATTGCGTTAGAAAAATTTGTCAAACTGTATAAGCGAAAATTTGTTACTTCATTTTTTAAATTCACAAATTTTAAAAGAATTTTTTGAAAAATTTATTTATAAATTCAACTTATAGCGAAGAGCTGAATAATTTTCACATTGCTACTTGTTCAACTATATAAATTTGATATTTGCAATACAGACAAACCTTTCTAAAGTAAACATGTTGGGGACACGAAATTACTACTTTACTTTATACAATTTACTTTATAAAGTTTTTTGAAAAAAATCACAAATTGATGTTTGCTTCATAACAGAACTCTTTT